>PNEQ01086659.1:0-22065 GCA_003012365.1 Medauroidea extradentata | reverse complement strand
CAATTTAATACGGTAAGCCTAGCAACAACTTATAGTTTGGCGGGAAAGGAAAAAATTGCGTGTATATTGCATTGTGAATTGCGCCATGTAGAAGGTGGACATGGAGCGAATGAGAGAGATTCCATTGCAATTATTGCGCAGCTGATAGCATACAATGAGCTGCGCAATCTGTAAATTGCGTCGTGTGATTCCAGCTTTAGGGAGCGACAGTCCTGTCATCAGCGCACTGCAAGAGGTCGCATCCCACGGACCAAGTATCGTCGGCGGGGGCGAAGTCGCATGCCAAGGGAACTTGGCCAGACTGGCGCCGCTAACCCTCATTCCACGAGCCACACATAAATGTATCGTTTTAGATGTTACGACCGAGCAGTTTTTCATTTCTAGTGGAGCTTCCCCTGCCGGTCGCACTGCTATGTCACCCTGCGAAGGCGACACAACTCCAGTACGACTACGAGGCGCAGTGTGGTACAGTTCTGGTCAAACAAATTCTTCCTCTTACTTTCTCACACGCTGGTTTAGAGCCACATTCAAGGGAGGTTTTTTCTTTCTAGAGGAAAAATGAGGGAGGCGAACTGCGTACTTACAGAGTTTTTCTCGGTGAAAGTTTACTCGAAAACTGCTCCGTGTGCGTGAGGGTTGGTTTGCTTAGGAATATCTAGGGACAGGAATTTTTGGTGAAAATATTTTTGCCCCACTTTGTTTCAGAGTCTTACGTGCACATCTGCAGCTTAACTTCATGATTATTGGCAGAGTGTTTTTGTGCAGTGTTGTTATTCATTCGACTGTGCCAACCAGTACATGGATAACTGCCACACATCACGTCTGTGATTTGCGGGTTTAACCTCCAGACGTTGTACGTTAAGGCATCCAATCACAGATCACATAGCAGAGATGCAGGTGCGCACGTAAGGCACTGAAACAAAGTGCTGCAAAAATCTTTTCGCGAAATTTTCGGTCTCTAGTAACACCATTTAAAAAACTGTAGACGTGTATATTCCCGTGTAAGGTCCTGCATTTACCTCTTATGGTTATTTTCACGCTGCCGGGAATGGCGAAATAGGTGGTTTTTGTGGTCCTTTTCAGGTGTGAATATCTTGGCACAGAATGTTTTAAAAGGTGTATGCGTGTACAATGCGCCTTTGTCTTTAAATACTACGCCATATACTAATATGGTGACCACTGAATGTCGGCGCCGTGGTGGCCGAATGGTCAGACAATATGTCCGGTGGGAACAGTCCCCAGATTTTCGCATGTGGGAATCATGCCGTTGGTCAGAGGGTTTTCTCGGAGATCTCTCTCGTTTCTCCCGCCCTTACATTCCGTCGCTACTACATACATCATGTCACCCCTCACCAGCTGTGAAGACCTCGTTGTTAAGCGCTGACCAAGATCTCTCACAACTGAATGTCTCATAGAGGCTAGTGTGAGGCGTGATAAGTGTGCAGTCTCGTCCTTACCGCATCCACACTTCTAGGCCTCGAGTGCGCAAAATACGCTCACTTCTTCGTTCTGGCTACTTACTCTGCTCTAGCGTCGGAAAGTGTATGAGCGACATTTTCTATGTGTTCTTTTATCATAAACGCTGTTTCGTCTAGTCTTTTGTCTGTGAAGTCATCGTTGTATAATTCAGTTCCATTTGAAATCTTGTTTTCGTCTCAGTAATTACCTGTTCTTTCTTAACTGTGTTGTCTCGACTTTTTTTTTTGTGATAAAATTGTTTAGTTTTGTTTTTCGTTCTGGAATATTTGTTATTGTTTGGTTTGTTGTGTCTGACATATTTCTAGCGACAATTACATATTACATATACGAATAAGAACGGTCTACTTATATATATATATATATATATATATATATATATATATATATATATATATATATATATATATGTGTGTGTGTGTGTGTGTGTGTGTGTGTGTGTGTGTGTGTGTACTTTCAGTTGCCGAGAATTTGACTGTGCACGGACAGTTTTTCATGAAATTGTTTCATTTTACCCTTGGCCAGCGAAGTTTTTAACGAAATTGTTTTAAATTGACATAGTTATGCAAAATAGAGCCAACACACAAATAAATTTGAGATACCAATACACAGTACAATGAGAAAGTCCCAAATGCTAAAAGAAATACTAGCGTTAAATCATAATATCTGAAGTAAAAAAAAATGTCCAAGAAAAACTGGATTACAAGGCAAACCTACATAACATTTCAGTCATCACAGAGTTGGCGGATAAAAACTTTTGATTTTCTTAACTGAAGTAATTTTTCACGCACGAAAATTTAATTTATTTAATAAGAAATATTCCCATTATAAAATATAAATTAATACAACAGTTAGTAGACGTACATTTAACATTTCCCAGATACGGACATTAAAAAACTTGTATCACGAAGTGGCGTTGTTTGTCATACAAGGTTTATACCTACACTCTATGTAGACTTTCACCTTATGTCTCAGTTTTAGTGAGCAGAGGGTTTGTTTCTTTTTGCATAGTTACGTCCAAATAACTGCGACCGAGTAACCTTATTTTCATGCAGCAGAAAGAGACATACTGAACGAGAGTGTGTATTAAGGGGGATGGAGCGCCGAAGCAGTGAATTTTTAACATTTTCGACATAACTTTTTCCCCTCGCTGATTATCGAAAACCGAGGTTCGACAATCCGGAAATGATAGTTTTGTACAAGTTATTACATTACTACGTAGCCACAGTTGGTCTTATTTTTGGAGCAGCAATGGCAGATAGGGAAAAAGAGACATTTTTTCTATCTGCCATCTCTGCTCCAAAAATAAGAAAGTCTGTGACTATGTAATAAAGTAAGAAGGTGTACAAAAATGTAATCTACGGATTGTCGAGCCTTGATTTTCTATAATAAGCGAGAGTGAAATATTTACGTCGACATTTTTGAAAATTCACTGCTTTGGCGCTTCATCCTTGCCTATCACGTGCTTAAAGTGCGTAGCGACGTGTTTGTAAATACTTTTTTTACGCAGCTATTCTACAGGCTGTTACAAAAAGGTACGGCCAAACTTCCAGGAAACATTCCACGAACACAAAGAAAGAAAATATGTGAAATGGACATATGTGGGGAAACGCTTAGTTACCATGTGTGAGTCTGGCAAGTGTTCTACGATACCACTGCACTCCGTTTCAGTGTCTTGCAGTAGAGGCGATATCACACCAGATGAGCCGGTCAACATCGCCCTTGGCGCCTTGCCTCACTTTATCTGTCCTGAGTCTGCCGTGTCTTTGTTTCACTTTTCCACTCACATGTCACCGGTTGCACGAACAAGTATTCGGAATGTTCGAGGGCGTGGATTGACAAAATAATACTGCTCGATTGTTTTCGTCCATTAATGCCACGATCTTTCATTTATTCCAAACAATTGCAAATAACTCAAATATTTTCTAACCAAACGATTTGAAAAAATTTGAGACTGTGTACAGTCATACGGCACACAATTTTTCCAGAGCGTTTTTTTTTTTAAATAATGTACCGTTTGCTAGCAAAAATTATTTTGCTTCGTTTAGGCTTCTTTTGACAAAAAAACATGTGTTATTTCAGGGGCAAAAATCTTAAAATCCGTTTTGTGTATTGCAACAGAAAAAATCTGATACAAAACGATGATATATAAATGCTAAAACTGCTAAAACGAAATTTTGATACATGTATTAATTTGCGTTTAAAAAAATATTTTCTAACCGCTGCAAAACTAAAGATCTATAGGCCTTTCAGCATCACGCGGTATATTTTGGACGCAAGTGATTCCACCGTGTGCAACTTACTTGCTGCACTAAACGAACTTAATTGAAATGACGCTAGCACGAGGTTTCACGGGCAAGGCAAGAGGCTATAAATCATCGTAGCTACTGCCAGCTCCATCTTGGCTGGGAGTGCCTCGCTAACTGTAATTAAAAAGTGTTTCGCAGCCTGAGCACGGAACACTAGTTTCAAAACCAACACGACAAACGAGAGTGTATGTATCGTAGTGCGACAAGTAACGGAACGTCAAGAAGCTATAATAAAATTACTGAAAATAAACAAAAACAAATTTGACTAAGTGAATCAAATTGAATTCCTCCTAAAATGTTTCGTTTCCGTTAAGAGGACTGTGTACTTAGCCATTGGACGGTTTGTGACGTGTCACGAGGAAACGATTCTTACGCAAAACTGCTGAACTTATTCTTAGTGTTGTTGTCGATAAAAAGAACATCCACTTTAAACTACAAATTACACGTTTTGAATATACGTTATGCATAGAGACACGATTTCTAGGCTTCTGTAAATGACTGAAAACGGCTTTAATAGACTGCTGTAACTCCGAACATACGACCTGAATCCGTAAATAGCATCATAAGGTCCATGCAAAAATTAATTTTAGGGTGACCGCTTAAGAGGGCGTGGTACATAATTCAACGCTAAAGTTTTAATCTATAACTGTAGATTCCTTGAAGCCAATTTGCAAAAATTAAACAATAGCAATCCTAGACAATAGTTTTAGCCAACGTTTTAAACTAGATTGTTTCCAGTGTTACGAACTTCTGAGGCACAATCTCTGACGCCGGAACCTCGTGCATTTAACTGCGGCGCAAGAGATCACGCGTATCGAATAAGTAATTCTGGATAAACATTTACTCATAAAGCTGGCAAATACCATTACCTAGGATTGTCATTGAGTATTTTATCCATATTGGCTTCGAATATAGCGTAGAAATCAATTTATGTTTTCAGCGTTTATTTATCTACCACGCACTCTTAAATTCCCACAGGAAAAAGAGTTCTACGTAAACCTTGCACGCCAGTTTAGCGCGCTGCGAATAGAGACCATTTGTCTATCGTCGAGAGTGGTATTCTGGCTCTTATCACTCCGCTGTTTCCCACCCGTAAAACGTGGAGATTTGAAACCGGTACACACAACTCTTAAAATACGTAGACGAGTAGGTATGGGTATTCGGGTAATAATTGTTGTGCGTATAAAGCTGTTGTTTATTTTGCCTAAATTTGAGTGAACGCCTATTGACCTCCTTAAATACACCTAATTGTCTGTTTAAGATTGTAGCGTCTCCTATGATTGTCTATATTTTTCCACCCGTCGCATGACAACAGTATACGAGCTCAAAGTCTTTATTTGTTGGTACGTAGTTTTTACGGCTGTTAAAAAAATAAAGACTAAATAATAAAATATAAATTAAAAGTAATCATTTACGCAATCCAATGTCATAAAACAGTTTTATGGCATATAAGTTGTTCGCATTAAACGAAAGCTAGAACAAGTAAATTGTTACACGAACTCAACAAAAGAAAATATAGCTAATACAAGTTTTTGTCATTATATAAAACCGTTCTTACCTTTGAAGATACATTCGGATCGGATAAATTAGTGTGTAAAACTTAAAAATAAGAGAAGGTACTGAAGCTCTGTTAACTACGCGTGGCAATACAACCTCTTCTTTTATATTTACGTTTTACTGCTGATTTATTCGAATGTATCTTGAAAGGTTAGACCACTTTAATTTAAGTGACACAAATTTGTATTAGCAATATTTTCTTTTGTTAAGTCCATCGGGTCAGACAATTTAAAAACATCTCTTCGCAGATAGCCTATGCCCTGCCAATAACCATGCTTAGTGGACTTACTTGTACAGGTTGAGTCGGGAGGAAAGGTGCATGCTTCGAGGTTCTGATAGTACTGGTGATTCTGAACAAAATGTTTCTAATATTCATATGCCCTTTTCTTAACCGTTTCAGAGAAACCTAATGAATACAACAAGGAATGGGATAAGTGCAGGTGATGGTAAATCACGCTACTGTTATCTTATGTTGTGTGTAATTTTGTACATTTCCACACGGTGGCGCTCTAAGCATGGTGCAGTTGTTTACCTCAGTCTCAGCCCTACAGTGCTTGCCCTAGTATTGGGAACTACAGTGTTGTTACGTGTACAATTAATACAGTTCAGTGTAGTCAAAAATGCCACAGGTCTTCACACATGTAGAGTATGCTGACACGATGTTTGTCTACGGTTTCTCCGATGGGAATTCCCGCTGTTCGTGAGTACGAACGACGATTTCCTAATCGCAGAGTTCCAGATAGCAAGGTGTTTGTAAGCTTGCGTGACCGTGGTATGTTTCCCAGCGTAAATGTTGTATCCGAACGTCCCGTTCAACAAGCTCTTAATCACGTTGAGAACATTCTTCAGGTACTAGAACGCAGCCCAACAACTAGCTCGAGACGAATTGCTGCTCAACTTGGCCACCGAGGTCACCTGATCTTACTCCATTGGATTACTGTGTGTGGGGTTGGTTTAAAAGCGAAGTCTAATATATAAAACTACGATTTTTCCTTCTGGAACGTTCTTAAACAACTACATAAAAATTCATCAATCATACAAGTTGTACGTAGCCACACTGTTTTGCAAAATACGTTGGCACGAAAAATGTTCTTCGTATTTTCCACTATCTCTAGCTATGCCGGTGCAAAAATCTTTTCACGAATTTTCAGGTCCCTACCTGAATCAAAATCTTTTATCAGCGCAACGAACTTTCACGCAACGACGTGAACGAGAAGGCACGAAGGACTGCCCCCACCTCACCGGCCCAGGGGCTTCGGAAGTTTCCCAAGCTCTCGTGTTGCAAACCTTATAATATAGGCCGTCGACGACGTTAGGGAATTTTGGAATGTACGCGTCCGTTAGGCCACGTATCAAGTCACGCGATCGTGCCGCGTTCCTGGAGCCTGTTGTTAGACCTTGTGTAAGGGGGGGGGGGTTGGGGGCTGATGGCACGCCACTAGCGGCCGACGCCGAAAAATCCTGTTAGCAAGAACCGCGGACGAGCAATTAGTTCCGCCCAGCCGGCTCCGTCGTTTGCGCCGTTCCTTCAACGCCTCACACAATACCCATGGCCTGCTCACTGTCAAGAGAGCACTTTTTAATGCCATGCTATCTAGTTTCTCCTGTTTTTGTGATAATTATTATTTTTAAGCTTAAACGAAAGCAGACATTAAAAATCTGTTTGGTAGTTTTGTTTAAAATTGTGTTTTCCATTACAGCTAATTTTTTTCAATACAAGAAATAATACTGTTTCGACCAAAAAGTTAATCAACCAGAATTTCGTTAATTACATATTTAGCTAAAATGATAGTATACACTGCCTTGAATAAAAATCTGCCAACATGGAGAAGACGATTTTAAACAAAACTGCCAAATAGATTTTTGATATCTGCTCTCCTTTAGGCGTAAAAAAATATACGCTGAAAAGTTAGGAACTAGAAAGCATGGGTTTAATGCGCCCGCCTGATGGCAGTGTGTTTGTGTGAGTGAGGCACGGCGTCAAGGGCGATGTTGACAGGCTCATCTGGTGCGGTATCGCCTCTACCGCAAGACACCGAAACTGCGTGCAGTGGTATCGTAGATCACTCGCCTGACTGACACTTTCAGTGGCGACCCAGTTTTTTATTGGTGGAAAGTTTTAAGCAAAGTCCATCGCATGTTTCTAGAGTAATTTCTCACGAATCCTGTGAGTAGTTTTCAAGATATAAGAGGTTGGAAAAGCTGATTTTTAGCCATTTTGAGGGGTTAGGAAGTTACTTTTCTAATCGACGTGATGCTTTGAAACGACCCCTCAGTCATCGTTTGAAGTGCGTTTTCTTTTCGTACATTGACACAATGGGCACATGTGGAGTAGTTCCGTAAAAAAAAAACGTATTTACGAACACACTACAACCAGGGTGGCCACTCATTGCAACAAACAAAATTCCCTGATTTTTCCCTGATTTCCCTGATAGAAAACCAAAAATTTCCCTGATTTTTGCAAGTATGAAAACAACATTTTGGCATATTATTCAACACATTTTCCAATAAATATAAATATTTTAAGTCCTCCTTGACACTACTGTCAGTGAACTTGACAAAACATTCACCAGAAATAACTACGAACTTGACAAAACATTCACCAGAAATAACTACGAACTTGACAAAACATTCACCAGAAATAACTACGAACTTGACAATGGAGTATAATCACACCTACATAACGGTATTATTTCAATAACAATTTTATAATGCTCTCAAAACTCCATTATATTCCTTCCTATGACTTTTACGAAAGCTCAAAATGAACGAGACAAGAAAATTCCCTGAAATTTCTCAGGTGAACAAAAAATTCCCTGACATTTTCCTGATATTTCCAGGTGACCACAATTTCCCTGATAATTCCAGGTTTTCCAGGTTTTCCAGGTGGGAGGCCACCCTGTACAACGCATTTTAAGCGTGTGGTAGGTGGCGTGGTAGATAAATAAGCGCTTAGTTCTACAATAGTATTTTTTAAAGTCAATTCAGAAAAAACTGCAAGACAGCAATCCTCTATAACTATATTTGCCAACTTTATGAACAAACATTTACCCAGAATGGTGCATTAGTTAGGCGTGATCTCTTGCACCTCAGTTAAATGTACGAGATTTCGTCGTCAGAGGTTGTTCTTCAGATATACGTTACTGAAGAAAAATTTTTGCTGAGAAAGTTGGCAAATTGGCTTCGAGAAATCTACAATTCTAAACGAATGCTTTCAGCGCTGAATTTTATACCATGCACGAGACGTCCTCGAGAGGAAGACAGCGGCCAGTTGAGGGCCTTGCCAATAGAGGCGATGAGGGAATTTATGAACACGTAATAGTCAGCCTTATAGCTCGCGGTCGTTGTAGTCCAGTAGCACGCAAATTAGATCTGTGACAAAGTTATTATTGCATTTGTCTAAACCAGAAGGATTGAACTACAGACACCAGGATTAACTTTTCTCCATTGTATTCAGTAGTCTGAGTGCCAACGTCCTAAAATACTTACTTTTACTGTCGCGTCGCGCCCTTCGTGTCGCTTCTCTCGCGCCATTGTGTTTCCGGCATAATTCTCTATCCGTGATCACAACAGTACTCTTAACCTTTTACAGACTTTTCAACAAGCAAAACAAAAATTATCTCCTCAAACACAAATATTTATGAGCTGTGAAATGTGACAATAGTAGGCCAGCAAAAATATGTATACATAGGTCGCTCCGAATAAAGCGAGCACTAAAAATTTAAACGTTGAATGAATATTACCTGCAGTCACCGCAAATAATTCAACATTAACTCTAGTTGCCTAACTATTCGTACGGTTGGCAGCGAAATTACGCAATATAGTTCCATGAGTTTTCCTATTTAGATACAACAATACTGGAACAAAAGCAACATAAATCGACATAATAGTGTTTTATTTACTTAATGAAGTTTATTGTATCAAATCTTATCTATTCCTACTAACTGCACAATTTATCTTACACGTGCAAACATCAAGTGACGTGTCCAGAGAGGTTAGACACGTCCCGTCGTTAGCCGTTACGCGCGGAGAGATAAGACTCGGCTGAAAATAGAATATTAGCAAGGCTTTTATGAGGGCTCATTTTATTTCACACCTATATAATAGAGTATTTGTATTCACTAGGTCTAGTAACGTCTATATAACTAACACTATATCGTACAATGTTAAAACCACAAATTTTGCATAAGTGAACGAATTTAACCACACATCATTTACTTGCTCCCGAGACGGGACTACTGCGCCGTTAACATTGCGTGGTAGTTCCAAAAGTAGATTCTTTAGAATTTCAACACACTTCCTCTTCCCGGTTAAGGGCTTGTTCCCGAGTTTTTTTCAGACTGGTGCCAATAATTCAAACATTTTTTAACCAAAAGTTTTGAAAAAATTTGAGTCAATGTGCAATCACACGATGCACAATACTGTGGACGCGTTTTTTAAAAGAATGTACCATTCGCCAACAAAAAAAAAAATAATTTCCTTCATTTTTGCTTATTTTCACGACGAAAAACGTGGTACCTTGCGTAATGAAATCTAAAAAACCGTTCAGTACAATTCTACAAAAAATTCAGCTACAAATTATAACATATAAGTGTCAAAACTGTGCAGCTAATTTTTTATATGAGTATTAGGTAGCAATAAAAAAAATATTTTCGAAATCACTGCAAAACTCGGTAACAAGGCCTTAACGTAGCGTACTGTGTCGATATGGGTTCAATTTCCAGCGGCGCCGAACCGGAGTTTCTCACGTGGGAACAGAGCCGTCCGACGTTCCCGTTGATCGGTGGGTTTTCTCGGGGATGCCCCGTTCCTTCCAACCCGTCATTCCAGCGATGCTTCATACTGGCTTCATATAACCACAGAAATCCTCGCTATCTTGGATCCCTTGCAAAAGCAAGGATATGGGTGATAGTCACCATCTTGAATTTTTGTATTTTGTGTCATAACTTTTCTTCTAAGTACATTGTTTGGAATAGAATACGAATAGATAGCATTTTAGGTATCACAAATCTTTATTTTCCGTTACTGTTGTTACAGGTCGAATTGCAGTTAAGAAAGTACCGCTTTGACCTTGTGGGGTAACTTTGCCCCACCCAGAATGTTGGTCTTTAAGTCGTTCTGCAAATAAAGTTTTAAAGGTTAACTATATGTTCAAAGGAAATTATTTCAAATACTAGGCTCTAATTATCTACTTATTCACCACAAGACCGCAAAACCAAAATATTCAGTGGTCAAAGTAATCCCGAAAATGGGCTAAGTAACCCCGGTTTACGGTAATAAGAAAAAGAAACAGTAACGACAAACAAAGATTTATGACGTCTAAAATTCCCTTACGATGTTTTTATTCTGTAGTTAGGTTAAAGTTCCAAAAATACAAAAATTCAAGATGGTGACTAATCACCCACTCTTAAATGTTTAATTACGTTAAGTGGAGTTCGGTGTTTTAACGATTTCGATTTCGGACAAGAACCACTTTCTGCATTGAGAGTAGGAAGATAAGAGAAAAATTTATGAGGAGTAATCGAGTATATTTTAGGCATAATAACTATTACTTTCTCAGAGTTTCCAGAGTATTGAAAAACACGGCCTAAAAGATTCTATAGCAATGTGGGCTGCACCGAGATGAAGTAAAAAGCCAGTGGCATAATTTATGAAGTTCAGTCTTCAAGCAACTTTACCCTTCACGTTCGCATCTCAGCCCGGTCGACGAAGATCCGAGACAGTCAGTGTAAATTCGCTAGAACTTCCGTGGATACAAGTCAACACTTCCCTCTCGGGAGCTCCATATAGACAAGTTTTATTACCGCGATTCACGGCAAGAGATGTTAGATGGTGCCTCTCTCTCTCTCTCTCTCTCTCTCTCTCTCTCTCTCCTCGCTGCCCTAACCTCCTCCCCCTCCCCATCAGACAGACATCACCCTCACACCCCGTCATCGTCGCTGCTGTCATTGTTTATTCAGTCTCAAACAGAATTAGACGGGACGGCGGGTTTACGGCATCGGATCGGATTAAAAATAGACGACTCACGCAAGACCCTTGCAAAGTGGGCGGCTAGGACATTTCTACATAACTACTTTCCTTCCTCATCCCTTCCCCTCGTTCGAAATTGTCCTGTTATCGCCATCGCTAGGGGCAGGACAGGGGCGCAGCCAGAATGGTAAGAAGACCTAGGGAGACCTTGTTAAGAGAAGGGAGTGGGGCAGGATCTCTTCAGAAACGGTATATAATATCAAGGAAAGATTTTGTTCAATGCTATTTTTTACATTTAAAAACAGATAACAATAGCAATCATCACACATCGGTGATCAGTTGATGAAGTGTGATGCTCGCTAGAGTATTTATATATTGACGTTAAGAGTGTTGCCTAGTTTGACATCTGTGAGAATTGGGTATAGGGAATACCATGCTAACGAAATTGCATTTGGAGAAGCCATTTTTGAAGATAAATATTTAAACAAAAACAAATTTGTGAGAAATGTTATTGTGAATTACCATCCAGAGCAAAATAAAATTAATTAGCTTTTTACTCATTTATGATCGTGTTGTTTAACTTTCAAAATGTTCCAGAAATCAGGCTACACATTTTTGGTACAAAAGGCGTCAGCAGGCAAGAAATATGGATTTTTGTACACAAGAAAGTCCGTGGTGGCATATATCTGTTTTAAACAGGAACTTCAAGAAAAGCGAATATTAGTAAAATAAATATTTGGTGCATGGGCAAAGTGAACAGAAGAGCCAACATACCATCGCTGGGAAGATGTCCGTCTATCGGCCGCGTGGCATTTGTCTTTGAGCTTTTTTACCTTTTATTTTACGATAAGCCGCGGAACAGAATTCCACTTAAACCGATACTTATCCAAGTTCTCATCTTCCCTCAACTTAGGGCCTACTCCTAGATAGCTCAGGTGGTGGAAGAGCGCAATGGTTATCGTTGTGTAGTGTGGACAGCTACACGAAATACTACCCGCACAACAAAACGCTATAGCAAGCCAACCAGGCAACAGTGTTAAGAGTCCTATACAGTAGACGCTAAATGCCACGTCTGAGATACGAAACTTGGGAGCGATAAGGGCTAGACTAGCTCGTGCATCAACAACCGTGTCGCCTTCATGCGCGAGGCGTGAATACGGCATGCAGTTTTTCTGTTTGTTTTTTACTATATGACTTCAAGCGGTCACCCTACTATAGGTCGTTCGGGATAAAGTGAGCACTAAAAACATCACTGGACGTTACTGCATATAATTCAATATAAACTACTGTTGCCTTACAGCTTGTATAGTTGGTAGCAAAATTACGTAATATAGTTCCATGTGTTTTCCTATTTAAATAAAACAATACAAAACAAACGCAAGCTAAATCGACATAATTTTATTTTATGTAATTAATATACTTTTTTCATCGAATTTTATGCATTCCTACCGACTGCATAATTTATCTTACACGCGCAAGCATCAAGTGATGTGTCCGGAGAGGTTAGACATTTTCCGTCGTTAGCCGTTAGGCGCGGAATGATACGAATTGTAGGCATATAGAACTTTAGCAGGGATTTTTTGAGCGCTCACTTTACTCCGAACCGCCTATACTTTATATATGGAAAGTGCATAAAAAGATGAGCGCATACTTCGCTATTTTTGTTTTACGATTCAGATTGGTATTTATGAACTGGCAGCAGTCTGAAGGGGGAGAAAAAAAAAAAACAAGTTTTAAGATGTTTAGGGTAGCCAACCCAGAAACCATGTTTATAAGTATCATATCTAAAGAAAAAAAAATAAAGACATAGTTTTAAACGTGTTTCATTTCGTAGATAAAGTTATCAAACGTAAGTTAAGAGGTATCATTAAAAAAACTTTGTCCTAACGCACAGCAACAATGTTCACGTGCCAGCTGTATTGTTAACCGGAGGTGAGAAATTCGTATACATTTCTGTAAATGAAGTTAATTATTTATTTATGTATTTTAGAATGGCGAAGTTACGGTTTTTTGCCTTTTCTTACACTTAACCATCTACAAACCACCTCATATTACATTTACACTTAATAATTACAAACACAACAATAAATAATACGTACAAACATGAAAACACTAAATATACCAACGTTACACCTAGTAATCTGTCACTAGCAATACAAAAGATTACTTACGTGAAACAATACACGAGAACACTTAGGCCTGAGGTAAACAATGGAGATCTAAGTTTAAAATAATGGCCAAAACAAAAACTAGGCTTCCTCAGACATTTTTTTAAGTTAAAGAGAAACACAGTAACTACTTAATCTAGTAAATAATATTCACATGAGTTTAAACATAAATTACTAATTCGAAACACAAAGTGACATTTTTAAGTTGCCAGGCCTGCGAGCAGCGGGGTCTGAAAGAAAGTTCTTAGCTTTGTCGGAGGTCTTCGAAACAGAGTTGTTAATAAGCTTGGCGTCTTACGAGATAGTGGACCTGGCGTTTGAGACGTGCTGTAGCACAGTACAGAAAGTATTTTTCATGTATAACAATTAATAAGCGTCTTTAATTAAAGACTTAACATTCATAAGGGGCTAAGTGCTAAAAGGTAAGTTTCTAGATAAGAAACAGATAATAAAACAGTATATTGCGACAAACAAATGAACAAGGAACTATCCAAATGCGTTCACATATTTTTTACAATAGGAAAGTAGTAAATACGAGCAATCGAACAGTAATCAATACAAAACACTTATGAACATCAGTATATATTTTTTCAATGGACTATAATGTGTTGATGTTGCTCCAACCATCTACTTGTGATGATGTACGGCGCGCATGAATATCACAAGGAGATAGCATTTTAGGTATGTCTTCGACCTAATGTTTTGGCACCTTTCTATGTACCTAACTCATTTATTCGAAAATGGTACTTAGTCCCTTTTGAATGTTAAGTCCTCAATTCGTTTATCTACGAAAAGATGGCAAACTTCAAACTGTGTCGCTTTTGTATTAAAAATGCCGTCCGCTAATTAAAAACACGAATACCCAGCTAATAAAAAATACTAAAGATTACTTTTTTCACGTTGCTGTAGCTGAGAAAATATCAAGCGTAATCGTAAAACAAAATCATTAAAACCTGCATTGGACTTAGTCAAATAGGCCTACTTTCCGCAAGTAAAATAACAGGTTCATACTTTGAAGACCCATTGATAAACACGTTCTACGCGACAACACTGCACGTAAAGTTTAGTCCTCCACCTAAATGCGATGAGGTGTGACGGATGTGTTATATACGACTTATTGCCGTCACCGTTTCCATGCCTAAAAAAAGGTCCATTAACTCTTAACAATGATAGTCTGTGCTTGCCCGAAGAGTTCTTTTAACACTAACACAATTCGTAAAAAAAAATATTACCACGCATGAACCACGTGAAAGGTGGCGCACTTAACAAATTACAAGATTTCTTCTAAGTCCTCACTGTCAAATAATTATAATGCCTACTGTACAGGCCTGCTGTAGTAACAACTCGTATGGATGCTTGTACAACGTGATAAGTATAGTTTGGATTACGGGTCATGGAAAGTTACCCGGTACTTAACTTGTAATTATGGTAATCATGCAGAGTTTAGTTGAGGCAGCCCACGAGCTTTCTTCCCGAATGCTGTTGTTAATTTCAGCTGGAACTAACTACCTCGATGAAAAACAAACCTGGAATCGACTATCTTCCTTTCATTCTCTCTAATTAAGAAAACAAAAATAAATATTATCAGAGCCCTAAATCGGTCGAATGGCAACATTTATTAAGCGTTCATATATTTACGACTTGAACGTGGTCTACACTTAATAGGGCTTGTTCCCGAGTTTTTTTTCAGACTGGTGCCAATAACTCAAATATGTTTTAACCAAACGTTTCGAAAAAAAAAAAATTGAGTCAATGTGCAATCACACGATGCACAATACTGTGGACGCGTTTTTTTAAAATAATGTACCATTCGCCAGCAAAAAAATAATTTCCTTCATTGTTGCTTATTTTCACGACGAAAAACGTGGTACTTTGGGTAATGAAATCTAAAAAACAGTTCAGTATAATTCTATAGAAAAAAATTCAGCTACAAATTATAACATACGAGTGTCAAAACTGTGCTGCGAAATTTTGATATGAGTAGGTCTATTAGGTAGCAATAAAAAATATATTTTCGAAATCACTGCCAAACTCCGTAACAAGGTCTTAAGTCTAAGAACTTATTTGTTTGATAGTTATGGATTTTTGTAGTAAAGTGATGGTTTTATATTTTTTTGAAAATAATTAATTATTATTTTCATTTACAAATTATACAGTACTTTACATTTATTTGTCTAAAATTAATAAAACTATGCATATTAGCTAAACCGTTAATTGAGGTGTTTTGTTTACATAATATAAAAGTTAAAAAAACTTTGGGCGTGTATGGCATTTCTATTCTAAATTGCTTTCGTGAGTAAATCAAAGGGTCACAAAATTACAAAATATTTCAGGTCGGACATTTTAACTCGCTACCAGATGGATGTGTAGAAGAACTTATCAAACCGCGAGGAACAGGTAATATTCTTAATGACTCCGAAAGCAACAAGAAAACGTACATCGCACGGAATCATGCTGCAAATGGAATTCAGTACATATATGAAACACCTGTGGTACGTGACATGCACAAAATTTTCAAATACGCACGGCAATGGACGACTTGAGGTACCCGTCCTCTGACGTCACCACGACACGTGACAGAAGAGGGGAAGGGACGAACTGTGGGAAACAAAGCACACCAGCCGAGCCTTTCACATTGTGCCGTAAGGGAAACAGCGGGTCAGGCTTGTGTTTGTAGTTGGTAAGCAAAGTGGTTCAGTCAGCAAAAAAATTTTGTTTTACATAAGGAATAACATTTCACGCATTTCCACGTGATCCTAACCGATTTAAGCAATGGAAAGCGAAGGTTAGGCGGGACGATCGGTCATCTCCCATAACACCGGCGATACGCACGTGCTCAAAACACTTCGTTGAAAGTAATTACCGTACAGTTCTCTACTTCCCAGTGTTTTTAAATATCTTAAAAAAGGATGCAGTCACAAGTAAAATTACTTGTACATCACCACGACAGTTCTAAACGACTTCGCTGTAAATTGCAATATAAAAGTGATATAAGAAAAATTCATGCACATTGTTAGAAAAGCTGGATTGTTTAACGTTTTTATGTATTTTCGAACTGTGTTTTAAAAGGCGTATTTTACTAATTATTTAATACAAGAGTATTTTCTCTGAGTTACCCAATTTTATTTAAGCTGTAGGAAAAATTTATATAGAAATGAGATTTCCCTTTTTGAACACTTTGACCATAGGCTTTAAACGCAAGCTCCTCAGCAGTTGTTATAGGCCAACGTGCGTAGCATTATTTCTTAAATCTATGCTTGTGAGATACTTGTCTTACATGTAGACCTAATTAACTAATCAGTAATCTACAAACAACGTTACATTTAATGTATTCAACAATATCGTATGGCTACAACTGTCCAAAACGCAGCATAAATGTTATTTTAATGTAATCATATTTTTATGAACAAAATGTAACTAGAATCAATTTCAACTTCTAAGACAATGACATACGTTACCTAGTCACACATTTACATAAATGTACATATACAACAGCGAAACTGTGGTCTATTTATAAGTAAACTGGTTCAGAAATTACTTTATTTATAATGATGTAACTTGAACAGATGTAGTGAACTATTTCAGCATGTATACATAGGCCTATAGGCCTATTCTATTCATAATGCAGTTTCATATAAATACTGGTTAAAATACTACATACAAATTTAATTTAATAATTTGTTTTTAGTTAACACCATAATTTCTACACTAGTCAAATCCTCTCCTCATGCTGACTTTGGACAAATCGCAATCAGAATATCAATTTTCAAAACCAACTAATGCAAGTTGAATTTACTAAATTATTTCCCCTTCTAGCTGATAACACATAATTTGTAGTAGTAAGACACTTTACTAATACCAAACGTGTCATAACATTTACGGCTATTTTAATATTTCAAGTAAATAAATGCAAGCATATCTTATACTGAAATAATATATTTTTTAAAAATCAAATCCATATGGTCTACTTATTAAATGTAAATAAAAACTGCTGTCACCTATTCTACCTTAGGTATACTATGCCTATTTATAACAAATAGGCCTACAGTGTAATAATGCCGAGCACTATTAAAATATGACAACGTTAATACTTTTTGTAAATACTAGCGTACTGTATTAGATGTGAAAAATGTGTAACCATGTGCGGGCAACTTGTACACCAGCAAATATATATCGTATTGGGGGCATTAATAATATTTTAATGGCCGACCAAGACGTTTCCAGGAGACTCTAGGTACTCATACTAAAGAAAATACTTTGAACTGTTCAAAATATACAGGATTACAAAATGTAGTAATATTATTGAAATGTCAAATATTTTCCCACAAACTAAGAGGTCATGTTAAAAGTAATAAGCCTATGCTACAACTTCTCATTAAACTACTGTAAAGTGAATTAATTGTTGATGTTGTTGTCAGGAATTAATTTGCACGTAGAAAACGCAGATAATTTATTTTACTGTGTACCGATTTGTGAATTTTATTTTAAGAAATTTTATTATACCAAGTGAGGCCTACACCTGTAAACTTCTCACTGTTTTACTTAGGGCGTGTCCGAACTGACAGATTTTGCAGACAAAACTATCACGCGACCCAATTTTGTAGCTAAAAAGGTTGGGGTATATGATCTATTTGTAGTTTGTATGTAAAGGACACAGACAGGGCCGACTAAATTTAACGGTAAAACAACACTAAAAAAAAAAAAAAAAAAAAAAAAAAAAAATGCAAATCGCCATGTCGAACACAGCCTAAACCTATGCCAGATATATTTCCTATTTACGCTGCACAATTTTTGTTTGAACGTGTTATGTGCCATACGTATTTAACTATTAATAGTTTATACTTAAACGTGAATGCGAGCAGTAAAATCATGATCAGCTTATTTTCTATGCGACCATTATATTTACAGATGTTGATGGCCTAACCTCAACAGCACCACGCATGTTAACATATTTCAATGAGCGGTTCATATTCAATACTGGCGTAAATTGCAAAATACGTACCTTGTTTTGTACGCATAAGTATGCGTGTGTAACGCGAAACTCGTTATCCATTCCTTCACCAGAAAAATACACCGTTCTGTCGCACTTTTTGTTGCACAAAAACAGCACTACAACTTCTGGCCGTCCACACATCCTAGTAATACGATGACACAATCGGTAGCCTTCTACGGAGAGCCCGCAACTTCCCAAATTCCCTACAAAACTAAAGCCACTACTTATGTTGAAAGTTTTTAAAGAATTCAATGATTACGTCCACTCTAACCCTTCCAATGCTGCTTCGTCCATTTCAAAACACGTTTGCTTACGTTCGTGTTTCCCACAGTTACCAGTAGCGCCTCTGGCGAGTCTGGCCGTAACTACTATGCTCCGCCTATTTTCAAGTCGTCCATTGTTTCTTCTATACGCCGAAAATTCTTGTAAGATTTGTTTTCAGGCGCAAGTTGCAAACGTGGTGTGTTTAGTAAATTTTACACAGAACTGTATTTTAGTTTAACAAACTTTTGTAAAAGTAGGGCGATTAAGGCCACGCGAGCAGATATATATATATATATATATATATATATATATATATATATATATATATATATATATATATATATATATATTAGCTTAAACGCGAGCAGATATCAAAAGATGTCTTGCAGTTCTGTTTAAAATTGTTTTTTGCCGTGACATATAATTTTTTCAAGCCAAGAAAATGTACGGTTTCAACCAAAAAGTCGATTAACCAAAATGTCGTTAATTACATAATTAGTTAAAACCTTAGTATTTAATGGCTTGAAAACAATCACCTGACATGGAAAAGCCGATTTTAAACAAAACTGCCACACAAATTTTTGACAACTGCGCTCGTTTAGGCGTAAAAAATTAATATCGCTAGAAAAAGTAGGCTTAACATCGCAAAAATTATTCATCAGTAAACTATACTCCGTCCACTCTAAGGTTGCAGCAGAAATAAAAATTTCTCATGAAGTAAATCAAAGCAATTGAATTATGTCTTCATTCCTAACATTGTGATCGTGCCGTTACAAACTTTACTTGTATTTTTCAATAATTAAAATTACATTTATGCTGTGCAAAAATGTTATTGTCATTCACTTGACTGAATTAGCTGCAACCTTAGAATGGATAGGGTATAACACAAGATTTGTTAGCCACAAAGCTGAAGAAAGCCTTAAGAGTGCGTGGTAGATAAACAAACGCTGAAAACATCAATTGATTTCTACGTTTTTTTCGAAGCCAATATGGATAAAATACCCAGTGACAATCCTAGATAATAGTATTTGCCAACTATATCAGTAAACATTTATCCAGAATTACTCATTCGTTACGCGTGATATCTTGCACCGCAGTTAAATGCACGAGGTTCCGGCGTCAGAGATTGTGCCTCAGAAGTTCGTAACACTGGAAACAATTTTGTTTAAAACATTGGCTAAAACTATTGTCTAGGATTGCTATTGTTCAGTTTTCGCAAGTTGGCTTCGAGAAACCTACAGTTATATTTTAATGCGTTTAGCGTTGAATTATGTACCACGCCCTCTAAATTACTGACTCTGATGTAAAAATCATACAAACAACAAAGTATGACTACATCCAGTATGGCAACTACTAAGCGAGGACAAAACGTAGAAGTGTCGAGAAACACACAGAACGTAGTGCAATAATACTACGCTGTAACTTAATGTCGGATCATTACTAGGGGGATTGAGGAATTGCGGTGAAGGGGGGAGGTTAACCGGATTAAGCTGTATCGAAGGTGCAACAGAGACAGACACACGGCTCGTAAACCGAATCACGCCAAAGGGACGAAAGGTCATGGAAAGGCCAGAGGATGAATTTTACGGTGTAGAAAAAAAAGGGGAGGGGGAAGAAAACCCTGGATACACACCATAGTTAAGCATTAAACAGTCGTGAGTCGCCACCTGTGGTAGGGCAGAAAAGGGGAAAGGGGGAGGGGGTGGGTACCTGCGAGGGGAAAAATGAAACCCCGCCAGTTTTACGGCAATTTATCAGGTCGTCCTAAATCACAGGGTTAAGGGAGAATGAGGATGTAAAGGCTAGTTGAGGAGGAAGGGGGAGAGGGTTTAAACACGAGGGACACGGCGATAAATACGGGAGCTGATACATTAAAACACAATACTCGAAACAAGGAAGCCACTTAATTGGTGCGGTCGTAATTCGAACTGCGGGTTCGTTGTGGGAATACGGACGGGACGACGTTGTGAAATTCCAACAAGGAAAGTGTTTCAGTGAAGAAAAACACCGAGGATATAATAAGTCAGTAAATGAGCTCGGCCGCTTCTCTTAACAAACCTGACGTTGCATTAAGGCTCGGTTTCAGTCGCCATATTGAATTTTATTATTTTTCACTTTTTTATAATTCTGAGAAGAAAAATGTATAATCGACGACTATGCCGCAAATTCTATTTACCTTAGGATACAATACAAGCATGTTAATAAAGCTAGTATTGTATAGTTAGGTCGCAATTTGTCGGGGAAATTACGAATATAAAAAAATTTGCTAAATTGCGTCGTAATTATAAGTTAACAGCTAAATCGCAAGGTCTGTACTGTAGCGAAATGTAAATAGAATTTGAGGTATAATCGCACATTTAACGTTTATCATCTTATAATTAAAAAAAGCGAAAAATAATAAAATTCAATTTGGCGACTGAAACTGAGCCTTAGCAACCTCCACCCGTCTGCCTGCTGCAGGGAAATCGTTATTTTGTATTTGTATGAAATAGCGATTGTTTTGTAGACGTTTCTTGGGAGTAAGTTTTCCTCTTACAAAAAGAAAATTACCTTAGCCAGTTTTTCCATTAAGGCATTTCAAAGTCAATTTTTGCACGTTTTTCGTTCTCATAAGCCGCAGTTAACATACTAAAATTCCAAAATTGACGTTGAAACTACGTGTCAAGAGCCACTGCTTGCAGTGACACATATTTTCAATGAAATTTTTGTTTTTATTTTATCACTAGCTGACCCGACAGACGTTCTCCTGTCTTAACGATGGCTATTGAAATCGAATTGTTATAATTAATGTCGATAAATAAATCTCCAAGGGCAGTCGCTGTGTGTTTCTTTTCTTTTTTGTTTGTTTTCTTGAAAATCCATGTTTTTCACATGGCCAGTTATATGTCGCCTGTTCCCGTGTCGGAGTACCAACAAAACTATTTATATTGTATATCATAAAGCATTAGCTGTCCCTTTGCGGCTTAGCCCGCGTGTACTATAGAAAAGTGTAACTAACTTTTAGTTACGTGTTAATTGATGGTGATACTATATTCTATATTATACTATATTCACTGTTTATCTTTAAAACATCAAATACAAACAGATTTGTCCAGTCCACTGAGCTAAGCGTACTTTAATTGCAGAACTTATTTTTTAAATTCATCTTTATTTCTCTATAAAACAGCTGCCCGGCTGCGGCTTCCACCGCAAAACAGCTGCCCGGCATTTAACAGCTAGCGTACTCAATAACAGTGTAAAGAGCGCGCGCAATACGCTTGTATGATGTCATAGTAATTCCCATCGCAAAGTCTTGCACGGGATACGAACCCGTAACCCCACCCCTCCC
>PNEQ01086658.1:0-22114 GCA_003012365.1 Medauroidea extradentata | reverse complement strand
TCCCCGGTCTCGCTGGGGTCAGGTAGTTGCCCTGCCGGCCGGATGGTACACTCAGCCCTCCGCATTCCTGCGGCCCGGCTGAGCTGGCCAGGCGGCACACACGTCCCTGACCTTCGCATTCCTGCAGCCTGCCGCTCAGCGCTGTGTGTTGCCAGCACGCGGTGAAGGTCCCTGCTACCTGCTGCGGGTGGCCGCTACAATATATAATTTCATTACAAATTATTTCGTTTAAGTAAGTTGGTTTTGGTTATTTGTATGTTACTGTAGCTTCCGACTATTTGCAGCCCCACCTGGCAACAACCCTCGAGCCGCCACTGTAATTTCCTTCTCTAGGCATATGCCTTATGCCTTCTGTTTCCGAATGGACTCGTAAACAACATGACAGCGTACCTCGTTAAATATGATATGCGTATTAACATTTCGTATATAAAGTCGTTTGAATTTTTGTGAAAATGCAGAGTGTTGTTCTTGTTTTCTTGATAAAAGAGGGATGACATTTCAAAGCACATTTTCAAATATGTATGATATCCGTTTTAGAAAACATAGTTCACAGATTCTTTTCTAATCGATAGTTTATTTGGAAGATTTTAACTTCTATTAGGCATTTTAAAAGGTGTTTTTTTGGCTGGTCGCTCCCATTAAATATCTTTCACAGAATTCGCATGGAGAGATTTCGAAAATCCAAGTAAACTGGTATCAGGTAATTAGGATCATGACTCGAACCCTGGCGAGTACATGCCCAGTGTTTTGTTGCTGTTCTTGGTCCATATTATTTACTAGACATACTGTCAGTCACGTGATATAGAAATAATTTTTGATACTTACTCTTATTTTCCCAGTTGTGACATTACGGTTTTATTGAACTTCATACGTTATTTTGGATAGCATTATAAACATTTAAAATTTAATAATATGTAATATTTGTACCATAAATTTGTAATAGACATAGCCCGATATACATTAAATGTACATATTAAAGTGATAACTGGTGTACATATCTTTAAAGACTGTCCATTAGAATTAAGTATAATATGTTTTCAGTACTAAGCGGTGGCAATCACTGGAATATAAAACAGGCTAGAATAATTCAAAATAGTACAAAGTTGGTTCAAGTTTTGTTGTAGGCCTACTCTGTGTAAATATTACTATGTGATAGGGATGATAGTAGGATGATTAGGGAGAATTAATGTATATTTTTTATTTTCGACTGGGGAGATGATGATATGAGAGCCAGTGTAGTCACCCACACATCTGGAAGCATTTGGAGCTGTGTAGCAGTCAATAGTGACGAAGTAACAGTCGGCCCCTCCTGCTGCCTGCCCGAGGCTTCCAGGAGGTGGGGATGAGGAAGCAAGCTAATGGCCAAGTCGCCCAACCGTTTGACTTAAATTTTAAGTATTTAGCCTATATATGTTTTGTCATAAGTAAAGATAATTATAGGAAATAATGACATCAAAATTAGAGAAATGTAAATTGTGATTTTATGGAATAAAATCACCACGAAAGATGTTCGTAATAGCCCGGATTCGGAGCAATGCCGGAAAGCCAGGAGTTTGAAACAAAGCTCCTGATTGGCTGGAGGGAGCCGCGTCAGAAATCGCCGTTTGGCGTGGGTGCCGGCAGTGGTGCCGGGAGGGAAACCAGCCTGGGACTCAGCCGCTGACGGACGCGTGTGTCCGTGTCCCGCAGGTCCGTGTCTCGGTAGGCCACCAGGGGTGCGTACCAAGAGTCTTTATTACGGGTTTAATCACATCCGATTGTCGGGCAAAGGCGATTAGGCGTCTGCTGCTTTGATCACAATCCGCATGCCGAGAAGCCGGTTTTGTGGCCTAAGTGCGGTGCGGGAGGTCGTCGTTCGATTCCTGCCGCGAATAAGGGCGTTTACGACCGTGTGGGGTGGGGTGTCGTATAAAATAAATATCACTAATTTCACTTAGTAGTTTGAACCTATATAGATTCTCAAAAAATAAGTGTTGAGTGATTGGTCACTTACTGACGTTGACTTGTGATCTTGAGTAAATTAAAACCGCAGGGCTAATCGAGGCAATTGCTGGCAAGGGATAGATTTGACCAAAACCTACATTGAGTAACTGCTCTCGAAAGAAGGGACAAGTACAAATCTTAGGCGAATTAAATTCCAGTAATGTGCCAACTACCTTTCAGGAAGTACAAATGGCTCTTAATCGCTACATTTTTTTATAGATTATACATCACTGCCAAACAATGCATGGAAATAAACCTACGTAAAAAACGGCAGTCCTCTAAATATAAAATCTGCAATTCAAAACAAAAGTTTTTGTATACTAGGAAGTACCGTAAACCGGGGTTACTTTGACATTGCGGGGTAACTTTGACCACTCAAAATTTTGGTTTTTATATTGTTTAGTGACGAAAGTTTCAAACATTAGCTATGAGGATAAAAGGAATTATTTAAAATACTCAGGTCAGATTATATGTTCATTTAACAGATAACCAAAAAACTAATACTTTGAATAGTCAAAGTAGCCCCGAAAATTGTCAAAGTAACCCCGGTTTACGGAAATAAATATATCTGAAAACTAACAGAATAAATTTTGCATTTTATGTCGATTAGTGACGAAAGTTTCAAACAGTCACTATAAGTAAAAAAGGCAGTTATTAAAATTATCTGCTCATACTATCTATTTATTTACCAGAAAATCCATAAACTAATACTTTGAGTGGTCAAAGTAACCCCGAAAATGGTCAAAGTAACCCCGGTTTACGGTAATTAATATTATCAGCAAAATTATTCATAGAAAAATAGCGAATCCTTTTAAACCCGTAATTTTCAACAGCTTAATGTTACTCACAGACGAGTTAAGGCAGCAGTTATCACTAATATTATTACTGCTAAACTAATTGCTAAATTAAGTAAGCTTACTGCTTGGTGTGTCGTATAAATTAATGTATAAATTGTTACAGTTGATACAACTCAACCCGTACAATAATACCTATATAACCCAATTCCAACTTTATTAACATCACCAAAATCCGGGCAATACTCAACCACACACAGATAATGATACTTCAATGACTAATGATTGTAGTTTTGCTTCCATATTAGACCATTGCCCACGGCTGTGTGGTTTCTAGATAGTAATAGTTGTCGAAATAAACCAAGCGTAGTAAATACATTGAATTGTTTACTGATGGAAAATTTTTCAATCAATGCCCCAAACTGTCCGCCTCTTTCTCTTTTTTCCCGAAAGATAGTTAGCAGAGATAAAAGTCACGCGTGAAAGAAGGCATGGCACCTCGCCACTGTGATCTTTCGAACATGTTACACTGTAGCAAGTCTGCGTGACTGAAGTCATTCCAATGGTATTGCGTTACACTTGTCACCATAGTTACGACATGTCAAAACAAAAGTCATATTATTTATTTAAAAGTTTTTTTTTCTGCCTGACTAAAGTTCCAAAAATTTCCACTAGAAATTAAACTTAAATTTTTGCGTGAATTAAATGAAGACTGCGTAATTTAAACCGCGAAAAACTATTTTTTACCGTGTCGGGATAAGTGTCATTAAATCAGGTGGTAAGGGAGCTCCGGAAAAATTATTTTTTAGGGTGCAGAATAGTGTTATTTAAAGCGTTTCGTAAACAAATAATTGAATATATCAATTTTAAACTCTGCACTATTTTAAGGTTAAACTATACATAAAAGTTCAAAGGGGCGGGCCCTCTGCCCCCTCCCCCTGGATCAGGGCCTGGTTATAATTGGTTGCAAATTTAAACCTAAAATGCATATAAGCGCGCATGTAAGTATTAAAATACAGCATGTGTAGTAATTTATACTTGTGTATCTTCGTCACACATGCACTGCGGCTCATGAAGGTATAGTTTCCAACACTCTCTCCCACTACCACGGAGTCAGTATTTTCTTGTCGAGCGTGGTCCCTCTCGATTTTTGCCCTTGAGTAACGTTACCGTTGATCGGCAGATTTTCTCTCGGTTTTCCCAGTCCCCTTGCTTTGCATTCCACTATCACTAAATACATTATTAAATTCTCACTAGCGCTCAAGACCTGCTCAGTAAGGTGTCCGTCCCTATGCCCAGACAGCTGAAATTCGGAAAGAATGACTAACACTATTTCATTTGAATAATAAATTACGATATTTCCCAACTTGAACGCCGTTAATTCTCTCCAGAAATGTCGAAAGCCAATTTGTTGTGTTCGAAAAGAATTAACATGCGCGGTTTTTTTGCGGTCTTTTTTAGGTGTGATTTTTCTTGTGATGAAGATTTAAAATAATTTATGGTCACGTAACTGCATTACACTTTTATTAAAATAAAATAACGGAGTCGTTACTGAATGTCTCATAGAGACGCGCCTTTGGTGAGAAGACTACTTGCCAGTTGAACGGCTTACTGCTAGATGCGAGGATGAGACGTGATGCACGTGCCTGTGTCTCCATTAGTACTTCCGCTCTGCTCGTCCTTGCACGCTCAGAATAAGTCCTGAAGTCTATATCTTGGCTCACGCTAGGCTTCTAAAGTAGCTATTGTTCTTAATTGATATGACTTTCCATCTGTTCTACTGATGTTTAGTGTCGTCTTAGTTATCCTAATTAACCAGGTAGTTATATGTTATTTATTTCAAGATCATCTCGCTGGCTTTAGTGCACGGATGTACTGCAACCGTTTATGAAAGAGACGTATGTGTATAGCATTGATAATTTCTGTTACTTATTGGGTTATGTTGAAGTGTGACAAGGAAAAACAGCGGGACCAATTCGTACTGTCTAGTATTTCGTTTTGCATTGTATTGCGCACTTCAATACTTGTCAAGGTTTAAACCAGAATTTTTCCTATCCCGCATACTTGTTTCATTAATTTTTAAAATTATTTTTTACTTAACTTTACTTTCTACTTGCATCACACTTATGTTACAAAGGCCACAAAAATTCTAAGACTATAATTTTGTCCAAGCAGACGTCTTATTTATAAACTATTTGTACCATCCGCACATTCAAACATTTAACTGCGAATAGCTGAAGTAAAGTGACTTGTGTGATAAAGATGGTCTTCGCATAGCGACTTTCCCGGACCCGTAGTTTTCGTACAACACGCACGTGAAACTTGGGTATGGCTGACCACGCTTGTTACCTTCATAAGAGTAAAGCGTATCAACCAGCGTTTTCTGTTAATTTGTCGATTGCATTAACATAGAGCAACATTCTTTTCTTTGTATTGTCTATTTGCGTATTTTAGTTTACGAACTGTAGCTGGGAATTCCCGGATAAAATCAGCTTGAGACGTGTGAAATAGCTCTACGATATGGGACATTTTAAAACATACTAGCACACAATTCAAAAATAATACATTTTGTAATCATTTTCTTTGTGTGTGTTGGTTTGTGTTATGTTCTTGATAACTTTTCATTGCTCAGTTTTAATCTCTTCATGAGTATAAAATATTTGGTAATTTTAATTATGGTGATATATCAATTACGAACTGTATTTTTAATTGTAAAAATAATGCGTTTTAATATTAAAATTTCATTAAAACTGTTTTTTAGAACTTTAAATACAAAAAATTATTCTGTGACTATAAGCATTGTGTAACTGTTTTTGATAAATGGAGGACTTCTCTTCATGTGGATTCTTTGCGCTGTAATACGGGCATGATTCAGTACCGGTTTTCATCTATCTATTATGACAAAGGAACGGCATACTAAAGTTCATAGCAATACGTGAACAGTTTCATATGTAAGAATTTCTTCTGTCGTTTAATTTAATCTTGTAAAGTGTATTAGAAAAGGAATTGCTTGCACTGAGGAATAAATGACTATGCCTGTGTAAGCTAAATATTCATATACGAAATGTACCCAGTCCGAAATGATTTTCAAATAAGATGATTCGTAAAAGCAATTTACAGTAATAACTACACTACAGTACATTGACGAATATTTATAATTTCTTCCTTCCACTGCAATACAATTATCTGTTCTTGTGTAAGGATACTCAGTGTGTTTTGTCTGAATACACTCCCCTTTCATAAAGTAACACTGTCTTAAAATCGATATAGCGATTCATAACGACTTATATTTTGAACGTTATTATTTTCATCCAATCTGATAAAGAAAAATTTAACAGTGTGAGTTCTGGAAACTGTAGGTGCCTCTTATAGGACTAATGATGAACGGTTCTGTAGTGTGTCACTTATATTATTTTTCACACGAAACCATCAGAATTATTTTAATTACGCTAATATACGAAAATAACACTCACTTGCAACTATATTTCTTTAATTTAAAAAATGCTGTGTTAGTATTAGAAACATAATTTTGGGGGTCTCTCAAAATGGCTGAAAATGACTTTCTTATACAGCTGTAACCCCAAAAATATCACACGGATTTTAACACAAAACAATATTTGTTAGTTTGACCTCGCGTGACTTTTCGGGAGCTCACATCTGCCACAGTATTCTGGCAAAAGGGAAGAGGAAGGGATGTTCACTCGATGGCAATATCATACATGCTCCTTGGATGAGAATTCAGCTGCCGAAATTTCCATCGCTAGCTGTTAGAGATATTGTTTGGGATCTCAACACTTGTAGACCTATCTTACTGACTTTCTCAAAACCATATAAGTGTTTTCACTAAATAATAATAAACATTTTAAAATATTTATGTGTAATACATGTAAGCGTGAAAATTTGTCTGATATTCGAACATACACAATCTCTATTAATATATGCGATACTTTTGGTGCAGAATCTGTAATGCTTTTTCGGCTTTATGTAGTAAACAATGTCTCAACACTAAATTGTTGTAGACCGTCATGTACAAATATTAGTGATATTTCTGGTCATTATATACTTTGTGGTTTAGAGCTAGCACGACGAGTCTGCTGTTGGTCCCATGTCAGAAAGGTACAGCAACTACTCTCGCCGACGTACACGCACAAAAAGGATAAATACGTCTAAACTGTTCCGTATTCTTCAGCAGCACGATTGTTGTAGTTCGCATTCATATCCGGAAAGTATTCATGAGATTGCAGTTGAAATTCGAGCTGACCCACATTTCTTCTTTCAAGAAGAGTAATGTAAAAGGAACCTTGGTGACAATTAAGTTTGTTACCCACGAAAAACTTCAGGACATTTCAGTGCATCGCGTGTACAAGCGATGAGATATCCAACCTGGACACATTGTATATACTTAGCCTTCCCATACTTCTATACAGAAAATATTTTTCGGGGCAGCTACAAAATACTTTGGGGGTATTCACTCTGAAAAATTTATTGTATGGTCACCCAAAAGCATTTAGTTTACACCACTAAAATATTGTGGCCCCCACAAAATTATTTTGGGGTTACTACAAAATAAATTTGCAGGAAAGACTTCTTACAAAATGTTTCTTTCAGTTTATGTGTCAGACACATAGACACAGAGAACCCTTTAAGTCCTCCATCTCCGCATAGATCTTTGGACGTACCACAGTCTCATATAGTTTTCCTAAGACCACAACTTAGTTTCTCGTCAGTCATAATACAAGCACTTACAACTGGTCTTGTGTTAAGGACTTTCTTACGTCGAAGATCACAAAATACAACATTGCAGCAATATTAGGCTCGTTGTATCCGTAGTACAAGTGGTGTACATTTTCACCAAATACCTAAATAAAGTAACAAATGAAACGAGACACACGTTGGGGTTTTTTGTTTCTTATCTACTCTCCGGATCGTAGTTCACTAACTGCAGAAACTTTATCAAAAATGAAACACACAGAGCGAAATGACATGTAGGTACGTGTGAGGTTGTCCTCCACTTCGTCCCGTATTACGAAAACACGTAAACGCCAGAACAGATAAGATTCACGCAGGCAATGTGGACCTGGCTGAACCGCAGGTCTGACCTCCCCAAATATATTACAATATCGGATCTGGTTGCGTGATCACAGTGAGTTTTATATTGTAGTGTAGGAAATGTCACCATGGTTACATTAGGTCTAAACAAAATATTATCATAAAGTTCAGCATTATAAAGAGGTTGCAACGGAATGCTGTACAGTGGGGGACAGAGCTACTTATTACACCGTTTGAATACTCTTTACACTTAATCACACACTTATAGGTGCATATTTATTTATTGCAACCCTGTACGTATAAGCACATATTTGAACTGAATGTGATTTTATGATTTAAATGTTTGGAGGTTTTTTCTACAGTTGTTTCAATGTTTAATATATTAGCCTTAATAATATCAATGCTTATATTCATTACTGTGGACAGTAGATTGTCCAACTTCAAAGATCTAGAAACTGAGGATTCACTGCTAGTACATCATGCCATAGCTTCGATAGAAAAATACTTCACTCATGGTAACTACTTTCTTGTAGTGGATGTAGACGCATGTTGTCTCTCAGACATCATTCCAGCTGCAGTTCTCAGGAAGATACACAAGTGTATGGTTCCAGTGCTCGTCAGAGACAACTCACCGCTACTACAAGACTACACTGCACACAAGCGAGCAGACAACTGCGAGAATACAGTAGGTTTCATTAAATATCTACCAGAACTACCTGACAAGTGCTTCATTGATGCCAACACTACAGAGGCTCCTTACTGGAATGCCAGAGCATTGTATCTTGTTATACTAGAGAACTCATCAACAGTAACAGAGAGAAAGTTGCAAGATTTTTTCAAAGACTGCTGGAGTAATTATAATATCTACAACATTGCTTTGTTTGTCGACGCTTTTAGAGGCGACAATAATGTTCAATTTAGAGAGATACCAGTTGCTGTGACATACAACCCATTTGTAAATTATTTGAAAATTCGTAGTTTAGATTATACTTCTATTAAAAACTTGCTACTGTATAGGAGTACTTTGTCAGACATGAATAAGTACGAAATAAAAATTTATTTTGGTGGAAAGAACGTTCGTGTAATCATAAAGAGCCATAATGACGGATCTAAAACTTATGAAGGTCCTGAGGGCAATCTTTTAAACATGTTGGAGAAGTTCTTAAATGCAACTGTTGTTGTCGATTCAACCACAACAAACTTCTACTATAAGCACGATATTTCTTCTAAAGTAATTGAACTGAACTCAAATCCTTTAAGTAGATTTTATCTGTATCGCACCATTTATCCTCATGAGCAAGGTTGTTACACTCTGGTGGTTCCAAAAGCATCTCGTATTCCTTTATACATGAACATCGTGCTACCTTTTACAAAAGAGACATGGGTGTGTTATTTGTGTATGGTAGCAATAATTTCTATTTCATGGTGGGTAATAACAGAGTTTGACAAGGAAAAATGGAAGGGAAACATTTTACTGGAATCATTTCGTCTCATTGTGCTAGGAGACACATCATGTACACCACGATATTTGGTTCAACGATTTTTTATTTTTGTTTGCCTCGTGTTCAATATTGTTTTTTCTAACTCTTATCAAGGATCTCTTACAAGTTACCTTACTATTCCACACTTTTATCCGGACATGAAATCATTTTGGGATGTAATGTCTTCAGATCTGATGATCGGCCTCCACCTTCAGCCTGATGATCTGATACAAAGCACAAACGAGGTTGAAGGCAACGAGCCCATTCTCGGGTCAGTGCTTTCGAAACTAGTTATTTTAGAGAATGTAGAAGATGGTTTAGTTTGGGCAGCATTCGGCAGGAACATCAGTGTTATCCAGTCTCGTTTCTTCTCTGAGTACATACTCTCTCAGCCTCGGTGGTACGAAGATGGACATCCATTATTGCACGTGGTTGAGGACTGTATGATAAGTCTACCAAAGTCTTTTTCGGCATTTAGCTCTAGCAACCCATATCTTCGAAGATTAAACAGTGCTGTTAACAGACTGTTCGAAGGCGGGATACTACTGAAGTGGAACAATGATTTTACTAACAATTTACACTTAAATTTGCTGAAACAAACAACGCTTCCACAGACTGTTCCAATTGAAATTAACCACCTACAAACCCCTTTTGTTATTCTTGTATTTGGCCTGATTTTCAGCTCATTTACTTTTGGGTGTGAAATGCTTGGAATTAGATGTGCACAGAGAATGTGAATGTCTTTCACTTTTTAAAAACTGTAACTGAGGGAACATATTTTATGCGCTTGTTTGGTAATGTGTTTTGAAGATAAGTCCATTCCATGCTACACCAATTAGACCAAACGTTCTTTGTAATGAACTTTTTCTCGAAATTCTGTTTGACGATTTAAACAATTTTATACACGAATTTAATTAAATATGTTTATTTATGTATTCTACTAGAAGGACTAAATAAATAATAACAATTGTAGACAAATAGCAAAGTCCCGAAAACTTTACAAACAATTAAAAAGTAAAATATTTGTATATACATAAATATACATATATACATGAATGAATGTAGATGTGGGCGCTTTGCCACATCACCTGAACAGTTGTTGTTTAGGAATTGAACTCAATAATATTACGTAATCCATGACCATGGGCATGCAATAGTTCTGTTCAAACACAGTGCAGCGAATAACGAGTTGGAGTTGATGTATGACTGTTGGATAAGTGTATGTAATCAAATTGTGGTACCAGCGGCAAATATGTTTGCGTGTGCAGAGTATGCGGATACGATATTCGCTTACTTCGTGGTTCTAGGCATTTATGCCGCAGCGTCACAGTGTCAGCACGAGCAATAAAAGTACAAGCGTCATACAAACATGCAAAACGTTTTTGATTTCTAAGTGTGTACTTGAAAAAGCTCGGTGCAAGTGAAGGTAGTAAATATTGGTGCTCGATGTTGAGTTAGCAACACCCCCCTCTCCTTCCCAACTCCCGAGTTATGTAGAAGGTATACTTGATCTGGCAGGTGGAAGACCAGGACTTCTACTGCATCCTCACAGCAGCCTACACTTTGTACTTTATCAAGTGAAGTGTTTATAAAGTTCTTCACGAACCACGAATTGTAAACCTGCCACCAAAAAAAGTGCAAGTGAAGAGTACGGAAGACTTCTCTCCACTGGTAGAGTTTTGGAAATAGTTCGATGCACACGTTGGTGAAGATGCCACTTTTGTGAGGAAGATTCTTTTCACACAACGGGGCGTGTTGAACTTCCGCAACAGGTATGCTTGAAGTGATAAAAATTCACATGCCACTTACAGAAGGGTACATCAAAACACTAATACGTTGTAAGCGTGCGGGGAATTGTCAGAATCAGCTAATTGACAGCGTATTATGCCACCGCGTTTAAATGAGCATATTTACCTGTGCTTCCTGCAGGAAACACTTTCAGAACTGTTAGAAGAATTGCCTCTTGGAGCATGACAGCAAGTGGTTTCAGCACAACGTCGCTTTAACCTACTTCTCTCGTGCTGTACCTGACCATTCAATAATGCGTTGTGTGGTGACGATGAGTTGGGGAGAGAGGTACCGTTGCATGATACTCAATAAATTGATATTTTGAATAAATTTTGCAATATTGTTATGTACCGTAAAGTGAGGTTACTTTGCAACCCCACGGGTAATTCACCTCCAGATTAATTTAGTGCCACATACATATTTCAAGATACTCTTCGCTCTAAAGAACTGTTTATTATTAAAGCTGTAAATTGTGAAGTATTGAACAATTAGAGATAATGCAAATCTTACAGTGGAAATATGTGGAGCAAAGAAAACCCATAATATGACAAAGTAAACCCATAATATTGGAAATTAAGCACACAATATGGCAAAATAACCCTACCTCACGGTATCTCATGTCTCATTACATAGTGCTGGTATAGGCCTATGCAAGCAGTTAAATGTTTGCAGTTCATTCACAAGACAAATTACATACCGAGTTTGTTTTGTTATAATTATCCTATTATCATATTTTTTCACCTGCTGTATTTTTTAAGTCATGTTCTACTGTTTCTACTTTTTTGTGATAGTTGTTTTTGTGCTTAAATAAGAGCATACATCACAAATATTTTTGACAGTTTTTTTTGTGATAGTTATTTTTTCAAGATAATAACTTATACGGTTTCGACTAAATAATCTCCAGAATTTCATTAATTGCGTAATTAACTAATAACATAGCATTTACTTTCTTGAAATAATTTCCCTACATGGAGAAAATTATTGTAAACAAAACTGCCAAACAGACTTTTTTAAATATCTGCTACCGTTTAGGCTTTAAAAATATTTTCCTGGCGTATAAACAGGGTAGCATGGTGAAGGATCATACATTTAGTGTTGCATTTTATTCAAATCATGTTACCTTCACATAGTTTAATAACGTGAGCAGTCTAAACATAGCAACAATTTAGTAACTACCCACAAATTACATGGACATGACCCCATTTGAGTTCTTCCCTGTCGGACCGTGTCAAAAACATAGAGTTCGTTCCGTCCGTCAACACTAATAGGACAGCCCGATTACGTACCTCCTGTCTGCAAGTTTAACACGTGCTGGAGAATTTCGACTGATTGCAACAGAACTTAGGACATCTTTAGACCCACTGATATTTTGCTTAAAAGATTTTGTACGAACTTGTTTAAGTTTCTTACGTACACGTAGCTATGCTTCATGGTTATGGGATAGAATGAATTTGTGGTAAACCGTTGCTTATTTGTCTGTGCCAATCATGTTACTGAGACACCACACGACTGTGATTTACGAGTAGGATCTACAGACTCTTACAATTTACGAACATAAACTCATTGACCACGAAGCAGGGCTACATGTGTGCACATAAGGCAGTGAAACTAAGTGATGAAAAATTATTTTCGCCGAAAATCAGTGGTTCTACACATCGTGACACTGTGTCATTTTTTTAAAGTAGTTTTTTTGTAAATAATTTATTTTTGGTTAATTTAAAGCGAGAAAACCACATATATAGGATTTACAGAGTCTTTTAATTCGGTGTTCGACTTTCGTCGAATGTCGCAGCTAAGGTTAAGGGCGTTCACGTGGCAAAAATGCTTAATTTTATATTTTCACGGCACATTGTTCGTTTTATATACGTTACTTGTGACTACATTTCCCCGTTGTAAAAAAAAATAACTGTCATAGTTTTCCTATAGCGACATGACAAAGTCAAAATTTGCAAGTTACGGGAACATAGGAATAACAAAAACCAAGTCACCTACTTGAATGAAATAACTTATACTGAAATTAGATATTATGATCCATGTGCTAAAAGATTTAAAAACACAAAATGAAATTATTTTGTGACTTAAAAATATATCTGAAAATTAGTACAATTTACTTTATTTACGGCAATTTTTAAAATATACAAAAGTACTTTGTTGCGTGTTTTTAAATATTTTAGCATATTGCCCGTAATATCTAATTTAAGTGAAAATTATTTCATTCGAGTAAGACACTTGGTTTTTCTTATATCTATGTTCCCATAACCTGCAAATTCTGACTTTGACATGCCGCTATGGGGAAACTATAAGAGCTAAAAAATTTTTACAAGTGGACAATGTAGTCACAAGTAACGTCTATAGAACGAACAGTATCTCGTACAAATATAAAATTACGAATTTTTGCTACGTGAACATCCTTAACAAAGGAAGAAGGTCGTCACTTGGAAGAAATGTTCTAATAGTGCGGGACATGTGTGTGCTAGGAAACCACTATATAACCTACCCATATAAGTTTGTTCATGCAGCAAGTTTTCAGTTACAGCTACCCGTTCTTTACTGTATCGTTCGCCCCAATCGCATGCTAAATTTAAAATGTGTGCGTTGGGCGTTTGTTTTTCAGTAGCGAAACACATTCCTAGAAAAAAAAATGAACTTTCTGGTGCAGTCTTATCATTCCTTAAAGTAATGTATATCATCTTTAAACAGCGTGTATACATTGCTCTGTCGACTGAATTAAAATTATCAGTAATTATAATAACCCATTGCAGGAATCGTTCAAAGATAGTATCAGTAACCATATGTTCAAATTGCCAAGGTTCTATTATATAGGCTAGATATTGGTTACAATCTAATAATGTTTTAATTTTTATGGCGGTATTTTTTCTTTTCTCTTAAACGGAAGTAAGCAAGTAGTGGTATTTAGGAGTATTAATAGTAAGTCATATAATATCACATTAAATTATTAGCACATTTCTTCCGGAAGAGTACAATATTTGAATTACTTTTTTTTTAACTGTAACAATTTTTATTTTACAAAAATGTAGTTAACCACGTGAAAAATACGCATAACATAGTGAGCAATAAAAATGCATTATTTATGGTCGCAAAAATAAACTAACACAGCAGGGGCTGGGCTGGCGTAATGCTATATTTAGTTGTAATACCTGGCTTCCTGACATGACTAGGCGAACTTTTTATGTTAAGAAAATAAAATCGAGAACATTGCATTTTTTTCTTGTATAGCATTTTGTAATGCAGCTGGTCTACTTAGAGCGTTTATCCAATTTTTAAAATAAATTTAATATCGCTGAAAAATACTTTTTTTTTGAGTGTTTTTTGTTAAGTTATAATTGATTTAATTTTCTGTATTTTAACTATATGAAAACATTGTACTGCAATTAATTTTTCGTCAGAATTCGGATAATTTTGTCTAACTACAAATTATTATGTGGATCCGCTTTTGTTTGATGTTCCTAAGACAGTTTTCAAACACAAATTCATTTAGTTTTGGCACTTACGTAGGTTACGAAGAACCGAATATTGTGGCTGTTGAGTGAATTGTAAGAATTGTCCAATTCCTATGAAAATACCAACGCAATCACTTACTTGCAACAATGGATTGAACTCACGAAATTTTCTGTGGAGTTGGCATTGTTTTTTTCTGCATTACAGGCTACAAGTTTTAATAGAGAAAAAATATTTCGCCAAATGTGGGATTTTGGTATGTTCTGGTTTTACGCCGACCGAATTGCTGTTATACTAAATGTTTTTAACGGCTAACTAATTAGTGTAAATGTTTTCAAATGTTCTTTAAAATGTGATTTATTCCTGTATTCTTAATTTGTTTTTTTTTTCTATAAATGACTGTTTGTGACAGATAAATACATGCAAATGTACAGGTTTCAGATTTTTTAAATAGTTGTAAGTGTTTTTGGGATTGTTTATTTGGAATTACTATTTGATATTAGTTTACTACGTAAATACATTCAATCAAATATGTGTGCGATTAGTTTAAAACGTGTGCACTAAAACACGCACTAAAAATGATTGTGTGATTTAACTTTATGCACATTAAAGTTTACCATGGATATCAACTCTATTCTTTTCTTTAGCGCTCAGAACTCAGTACGTTTATGAAAATATCACATCTCCATTTCAGACAGTGAACTGAAAGCTTGACGAGTAAGGTATATACTTCAAGAATAGGATAAACAGACAATTATTAAATTAAGTATACTGTATATTACAGAAATTTAAAATGTCTGCAACAATTTAAGTAGTAGAATTTGATAGCTGGGTGGGTTTATGATGTTAGTACATTAATTACATTCAGTGTATATTGCTTTACAGATCACTCGTAGAGCACTTTTCCAACTTCAAAATTTCCAAACACAAGCATATAGAATAACAAATAAATATTATCAAAAACAATAAAATTGGTTGAGTACAGCAAATACTATAATGGTTTCTGACATGGAATAATTTAAAAATGGTTTTACTAACATAAATATGATTGTTTGTGATTGACTGTTGTGTACACAATTTAAGATTGGCAAAACAAGTTATGATGTATAAAAATAACATAATTTATTTTTGTAGTTACTACGTTAACTGTCGAAATTGTGGGAGGAATGACCCAAATTTCAAAATTAATTTTTTCCGTGTTTTAAGGGTTCCAAGATATTAAATAAATGAAATTAATAAAACATAAAATTCATTTAATTATACATTATTAAGGGTTTCTTTAAAACGGTAGACTAGTAAGGCACTTAATAAACTTTATATACCATGTAGAAAATTCTAGTTTATTACTTTACCATCTTTTATTCCCTTACGCACCAAACTTCCATAATAAGTTTATAATAGCAGGATTATAAGTTACATAACTTAAATCCAACGGAGGTATTGAAATGAAACTTTTTAAATGCAAATCACCTTAATCAACCAAAAATCTTTTCCAATCAATACAGTATTTATTGTAGCTTCTCTGTAGTGTGTTTTGCATTAAATTTTTTTTTAAATTTAAGTTAAGATAAAAATAAATTAATTTGTATAGTATTAATGTTCATCGACATAATCAATAGGAAACATGCGTGCGTCTAGTATTTCATTTGAACCATTACTAGCATCCAGAGTAATTGCAAAATGACGTGTGCTTGACCCCGACATTTACATCTGAAATGTAACAAAATGTTGTCGTTAATGTTGCAATTTTCGAACTGAATGGGGACACTTTGTGATTTGCCGTAAAATCAGTGGGCAAAAATGCAGAACGATTCGAAAACTTGATGTTTCTGTTGGACTTATTTTAACGGGTAGTTCGTTTTGATAAATGTCACTACAAAATATTGGTTTAATGTTTGTGTGCCACGTATAGAACCGAATTTTTATAGTCGTTTCTCAGATCTCCCCCTAGACAGAATCAGGTGACATGCAGTTGGTGTTTTGAAGTTCACATTAATTTAATAATAATTTCTCGGGCTATAAATAAACTAATGCGAGTTTGAAAACTTTATTGATATAAAATTTAATTATAAGATGCGTGTTAGTGTAACCTCGCACAAAACTCTTCAAAAGCAACAGTGATGTATTATTTTTAACGTGTTTATTTGTTTCTTACTCTTTGCTAATAATATTTAGAGGGTTCTATGGTTCTATGACGTACTCTTGTAGCTGAGCTAAGGAACGAGGAAAACAATCAGGGTTTTCCGCGGAGTAGCAAAGATATACATTTATTTATTTCATTCCACCACCAGTTATAGGCATACAGCGTGAAAACTCTTTAAAGGAGGTACCCCAGCTATGTGCAAATCAAATTAAAATAATAAACTTTAACTCTGACGGCAATGGATTACCGTATATAATTAGGTTAATACGGGCAAGACAAGCTTGAATACACACATCAAAGTAATGTTCAGCTCAAACAGCGTTACCATATATATATATATATGTGTGTGTGTGTGTGTGTGTGTGTATACACTAGCTGTGCCCACGACTTCGTCCGCGTGGAATAATGTCTTTGGGTAATTATTTCACAATGTTTTAAATGTACTCCTGCAACTTAAAGTGTCAGTCCTTTATATATATATATACACCAGGTCCACTTACGCTAATGCTAACTCTCAGTTTAAACAATATTTTACCTTTGACCATAAACTATTATTATTATTTTGCACCCTTGCGGGTAAAACTTTTATGAAATTCGAACGTCAACAATATCAATATCAACAATGACAATAGTACCATACAACTTTTCATCCCCTCTTTTAACCTCTTACAAACCTTTTTTCGCTTTAAAAAGTAGCATATGTCCTTTCTCAGGTTCTAGACTATCTGTATACCAAATTTCATTTAAATCGGTTCAGTAGTTTTGGCGTGAAAGCGAGACAGACATACAGAGTTATTTTCGCACTCCGCGTATCTGGGACTTGACAATACCGGAGTGGCGCCAAGCAACCTACGCTCCATTGTTGCACACTAGGATGTCAGTTATCCGCTACCTCCCAAAAAAAAACTTCCCAACTAAATCCAGTGGTTTCATCGACACCAGTCAAACTTCCAAACCTCACATAAGTGCAGTTCTTTGACTTGCTAAAGTTACTCAATCTTTAAAGTTATATTGCCAGCCCGTACGGTTAAATAGCCTGTTAGGGCGAGAACCAGCGTAGTCAAAGCTGGAAACCGAACTGGGCAAACACAAAAAACCGTCCAGGCTAGAAAATTATTCGCACTATAACAGGAGTGTGGCTAATTTGGGTCAACACAGTACTTCAAGTCCGGAGGAGACATCCGTCTCGTTGCTCCGGGGTCAAGCAGGGTCCTGTCCAGCTGAGAACGTAATTAACTCTGGCACCAAAGCCCTACATCTCCGCCGTCACTTCTCCAGTGGCCGAGGCGTTCCACTCCTTTGGTAGCGTGTAGATTTCCCTCGGAACACAGACGTACATTAGAGTCAGATAATCACATCCAAACATTCAGTCCAGATCCATGCGGGCCGGGCACACCCCTCCATCCCCGGTTCGCCGCTCCTCAGGATTCAGAACAAGACATACCCGCTCCCAAAACTCGGCCTTGCCTCCTCGGCAAGATTTAACTGTAGCACTGCCTCACGACGTTCGCGAAAACAATCGAACAGTGTTACCAACAACAGTAAACACCAGCAACGTAACGACTGTATAAACATTAGACACGTAACAAAACTAACATAAAACAGACAATGGTGCAGATGAATAATTGAGGAAGAAAAACACAGTAGCGAGTGGCCGCACAGCTACATCCTCCGCCCCTCAAAGCTCAGCAGCCAGATGTCGAAACATCCCCCAGAGGTGGTCAGCCACTGGAGAAGACGGCCAGCTGGAAAAGCACAACGCCGAACAGACACAACCATCAACCAATGCAACAATGCAGGGCTCAAATTATAGTAACATATAAACGTAAATACACCAACAACAAACAGACGGCATGACAATGGGCTCTTCACTTTCACCATTCATGGCGAACATATTCATGGAGAACTTTGAGCAGGAAGCACTTAGCCAAAGCAATAGCCCTCCTAAAATCTGGCTCCGTTATGTAGACGACACTTTTACTATCTGGCAACACAGACCTGAAACCCTGGAGGAATTTGAGAACTTTCTAAACTCATTGAGGCTATCAATAAAGTTCACCTATGAGAAAGAAACCAATGGCAGTTTCCTTTCCTGGACGTACTAGTTAGCAGGGGAAACAGCAGTCTGGAAACCGAAGTATACAGGAAACCTACGCATACAGACCAATACCTACATTTTGCATCCAACTACCCTTAAAGCACAAAAACTGGCATAATTCGCACACTAGCCAACCGAGCTGAGATTATTTGTTCCAACAAGAAATCCGTAGCTGAAGAACATAACCAAATAAGAAAAGAACTCACAGCTAATGGTTACCCAACAAACACCATCAAACAGCACATGAAACCTAATGGAGCACTTACGCCCACAGAAACAGAAAAAACATCAGGAACCCTAGTTATTCCGTATGTTCGAGGCCTTTCTGAAAAAAAAAAAATAAGACGTCTAGGAAACAAATACGGACTTCGAACAGCATTCCGATCTAAAGCAACCATTAAAAGTATGGTTACCAGGTTGAAACCAGCCACAGAAGAGCTACAAACACACAATTGTGTATATCAGATTCCCTGCGAATGCGGCCATATGTACATTGGTGAAACTGGCAGAGCTCTATCAACCCGTATAAAATAACATAAAAACAATTGCAAAAAAGGCGAAACCCAAAAATCGAGACTGGCCGAACATGCATGGGAAAATAGCCACAAAATCCTTTGGGAAGACTCTTAACCACTTACACAGTAAACTGACAAAATTAAAAGAAAAATAAAAGAATCAGCCTTTATTATTTTCAATAACAATATTTTCAGTCAACAGAGCATTGACTTAAAAAATATGTGGATCCCATTGATTAAAAGATAAACAAATTTACAGCACAAAATAAAAACACTCAACCCACCACAACCAACCAGAGCCAATACATGCTGCGCGACCAATCAGGAGACAGCTCGTCTCCCATTGGCTGAGCACGATAAGGGGCTTTACCCTATATAAACCCATGGTTTTTCCAGTCTCCTCATCAGTCGCACTCGTGTTTCTGAACCCTGTCTGTCTACCTGATGACGGGAACAGATTCCAGTTCCCGAAACGTCGTTAATACTGACTGTTTTGTTTCGTCTCATCATTTGTGTCGTTTGTTGTTTTTTCAGTTTGTGTCCAACATCTTTGTTTTTTGTTTAGTCTCATCGTTGTGTCGTATGTCAACTTAGCTATTTTTATATTTTTGTTATTTATTTTATTTTCTGTTTGTTCCTTGTTTTATCTGACCAGATTCCTGTTTTGGAATTTCATGTTGTGTATGTATCCTGATGACTAAAGCATACTCTGCTTATTTATGTTTTCTTGTCTTATTTTTAGTTTTCTTTTGACAGTCATTTATTTCGCTTTGGAGTATGTCCAAGTAAACAAATCCAGTCATGCACTCCCATTGCACAGTTCTTTCAAAGATCATGTAAATACACAAGCAAACAAACTAAAGATACAACCTTAAACTCTTAAACACATCAACCCGTATTCACAAAAGACTTGGTGTCCTGGACATGAACTTCAAGCAAATCACCTGTGTTCGGGTTACTTACTAGCAGAGAAATAAGGATTAACAACTTTTAAATACAATTAAGGACATTTATAATGAACAGCTAACTTAGCCATAAAATAGTCAACAGCTCTGCTCAGGGTCCTAACCATTGCCATGTCACCGATTTTGTATTCAATCTCAGATATCTGGGCGTCATATTTTCGCTTCATTTCCTGATAATATCTCTGTAAATGTTGACAACACAGCACAAAATACGGCACCCGATATTACTTATAGATCAACGACATCATGTATTTCCACCTTACACAACATGCTCTGGCTGCCTACCCTCGATATTCGGAAGGCGTTTAAAAATGGGGGCTTACATTTACTTAAAGTAGGATTCGCAATCAACCTCATACCATCCCCGTCTCCATCACCTGAATTACCAGCCAACTACTCTGGCGCCCACTTTTTTGCCCTTGCCATCTGCCTTGCCTTCCTGTAGAGATCATCGCCGGGACATCCAGCTCACGTACCAATGCCCCCAAAGTCTCCTTACCTAGCTCCTAAATCCATCTGGTCTCTGCCAAATACATAGCTATGGTTTAGACATAATTCCGTACAATCGCACATGAGACACAGTGACATATGCTTCTAGTACGCATATGACTTGTGACGGGTAAATGGGGTCAGTACACTACTGTCACGCTCACTCTGACCAGCAGGGTCGCACGTTTGTAGCTGAGCTAAGGAAGAAGGAAAACAATCAGAGTGGTCCGTGGAATAGCAAAGATATACGTTCATTGTTTTCGTTCCACCACCAGGTATAGGCACACTTTAAAGGAGTAAACCCCCAGCTAAAGGCAAACAAATTCAAGTATTAAATATTAACTCTGCCTTCTGGACGTTACCATATACAGTGAGGTTAATATAGGCCAGACAAGCATGAACACACACGCCAAAGTAATGTTCAACTCAAACAGCATTATCAGACACATAAATAAGTTTATATGGCTAATAGAAGCCCTCAGCAAGGAAGTAATGTCGAAAATAATTTTTTATGTTAAGTTCTACATGATTGGAAGAAATTGAATTTCGATAGTCAGCAACATTAAACTGTTTAGAATACAAATCCTTAATTTATATGAATTGTTAAAAGCTGAAACCTGTTATCCGTGCCGCCAAGAATTCAGCGAATATTTTTTTAAAATAAAGTGTATTAAGAGTGTACATTTTAATGACTAATGCTTGCAAGCTCTAGACTACTGTTGCTGTGTAATAAGAATGTGCGAAAAATACTTCAATGGTACCGCATATTGTAGTATACTAAAGTATATTACATTTTACTGCTTATTTTCACTTTTACGTGTGGAGTAAAATAGTAAAACTTTCATATATATATATACGTAAAGGTGTTGTGTTGACTCTACTGGAAGTGACGTACTAAAAAAACTTACTTTTAACAACCATTTAGTATAGAATTCAGATGTAAAATTTATTAATAATTTTAACCAAAATGAACCTAAACATGACTACACAAAAATAACATGTTAACTAAGAGAGGTATGGTTTGTGAATTTAGGGAAAGAAACAATACTACAATCAATATACCGTGCCATATACAACGGAAAGCATGAAATTACGCAGAATAGAGCCTGGGTTAGTCCATTATTATTAAAAATGAAAAAAAAAAAAATTCTGCGTGGTAATAAATTCCAGTTGAAATTTCCGGCTTCTCTTGGTTACAGGGTTTCACTTAGGGTTGATGTTCGTTACAGGAATTCCACATTAATTTATCTAACATCACAGTTTGTAGATGACGTGGTTCAGGCTCTATACCGCTGAATGGAACTGCTTTACCGATATTTCAGCTGCTGAAGACGTGTTGCTGGACCCACA
>PNEQ01086657.1:0-37533 GCA_003012365.1 Medauroidea extradentata | reverse complement strand
TGAAGTAAGTTAAAATTGCAAAAAGTAACGTTGACAACAAATTGTCGACACTGGGACACGAACCTCGGACCGCAAGTTTACAAGGTTCTGACGCAGACACTGAGCCACAGAGACAGGTTGGATCGAAGGAACTCCTTTGAATACTCGTTCGTACGCGCCTGATGCGGACACACCGGATGTGACGTCATGGAAACTTGAATGCGAATTTTCGGGCCTTTCCCTTCCGTTTGGACCCTACGTGTCCTATGTCGAATCACTTGTCTCGGAGTCCCCAGTGTCACAGCGGGGAGCTTTAAACAGTTAGCATCCTCACCCTGTATACACTACCCCAGTATTAACCAGAATATAGCGTTGAAAGTGTGAATTTGCTTGAAGCTGTCAAATAGCTCATAGTATTTTCGTTTATATTGACTACGCAGTAAGTTAGTTAAAGAGGTCTGCGACTGTTATAATTTGTACACAATGCAGTTTGTTTTGTGTAAGTACACGTGCGGCAAATAAACACAAAACTGTAAGAGCTCAGGACTCTTTACAGGTATTTTATGCAAGAGATGAATGGTATGTGCTCGAGTGTAAGTGAAAAAAAAAATTCCCACAATTAGTGCTCGAATTACTGCCAATTACATTTTGACAAATATAAATACGTTTGTGTACAAAAATTCTAATCATAATGCATAATGCTGGACAAACAACATCCACTTAAAGACAAGAATGTCATCTGTAAGATGAATAGGAAGAAAAGATCATTCTTCGCCCTTCAATATGTTCATAAGTCTTTATACGAAAATTATTTACATTTACTAATGAGAGGAAGTTGCGCCTATTTGGGCCTGACGAACTCGATCTGTTTTCAAGAGGAAGTATTATTTGCAGCTTTAAAAAAATGACCGCTATAAGCATAATGAACGAAATTACACTTTGTGGTGTTATTGTGGCGTGGTTGGATCTGGTTTTTGTGAAGGACAAACTTATTGCATACAGCTGTATAAACGTGTGGCAATATTTGATGGAAATAGCTTTGAAATTATGTATCTCTGTAATTATCCACCATGATATTAATCACATGGCGTGGGAAACAGCGTGTGATTACTATACAGAACGCCAGGGAATCCCTGAAAACTCTTCTCATAAGAACTCCCAGACATAAATCCCATTGAAAACACGTGGGAATTATTTGACAGAGAAGTGAGAAAAAATAATTGCGCTTTTAGGAGAATGTTTGTTAATATTACGAAACTTCAAGAACAACGGAACAAAAATTAGACTATGATATCTTGTAGTGTCTGTGCTTAGAAGACATCGTGAATGAGAGATTTTAGACAGCGCTTAGCATCGAGGCGCTGGTGAGGGGTGGTATGAGGTGAGTAAGGAGCAGCGCCGGAATGAAGGGAGGGGGGGGGGAGATCACCAAGAAAACCCGCCGTCAAACGACATCGTCCGGCACGATTCCCACGTGCGAAAATCCGGAGGCCAACCCCGCCGGGAATCGAATCCAAATCGCCTTGGGTGGCGTATGGTCTGGCCATTCGGCCACCACGGCCCCGTAGGAGAATTCGTGTTATAAACATTACCAAAGGTCTCGATACAAAGTATTAAATTCAACTTATTAAAAAAAAAAAAAAACACCGATTATTTTGTTACGATGACTTTTTAAGTTAAATACTTTTCGGCGGTTTGATGTTAAGTTTGTGACATTAATAGTGCCTTGTAGTCTCTACTTTCCCATGTGTGGTAATTATTTGAATAAATATGTAATACAGTACAGCTCGGGGCTGAATGCCACCCGTCAATTTGTAGAAATTACGGCCGTTACAGCCGCTGCACGCCTGGTAGGCGGAACAATACATAGTGTAATTGACATTGAAACTTCATGTCACAAGCGCTGGTGACGTATATAAAAAACACTGCAAAATAATTTTGTGTTAAATAATTGTTAAATGTAGCAAAAAAATTCAAAATTTCGGCAAATTAAAAAAAGAATGCAAATATATTTTGTAAGGGGTCACTACTTCCTGCAGTCAAGTTGTTTAAGTGTGAATTTTGTCATTACATTATGTTCGTTGGTTTTCGCAGAGGATAATATTACCCATTTGCTGCGTCCCGCCACACACTAACTTCGATTAAATCCAGCTTATTGGAGTTGAAATTAAAAAAAAAAAAAAACTCTTGCCATCGTTTTATTGATACATGCAATTCTTCACAAATTAATCCCAGTTAAACGAAAATGTTGCTGAAACCAGTAGTTTCAACTTTACGTCTTGCCGTAGTATTTCACCTTTAGTCTCCTCGCGAGTTTACTTACTAAACATAGTTCATAGCTTTGTCGCATGCTAACGTGCCGTATTCATTTTGTGTTATATATTTCTCTCATCTAGATATTAATTTTACCATACAGTATGGTGTTTTTGGATTGTATGCAAGGGGAATTTTTTGATATCAAACTCGTGAATTTTTAGTTAAAGATACTATCGTTCACCAAGTATTTTTTTTTTACCCAATGTAGTTACTCATCTTTTGTACAAGTTGGGGTGTTGACCATGGGCGAGACTTTAGCATATTGGTTGAGGTGTCAAATAGAATAACACTATTCCAGCCAATAAAGGAGGGGTATCGGGGATATTCCCTCCAGGAAAATTTGTATATCTAGGTACAAAATAGTGGTGTTTAAGAAGTTTTCAGCCAAATTATTGTGAAAGGTAGTATAGCTAAAAGAGAGGGTAAAATTATTTTTGCTTGTTATAAAAAAATATTGGGGTGATAAGTGGGCCTTGCCACAACCAAATCCCTCTTATGGTGTAGACGTTTTTGGTTTTCATGTCTTCTGCAAAGTTCAGCGAACCTCTTCATTGCCACTCATTGGCACTAGCACGCAAGCGAGTACAAGTTGTCACTGTGCTGATACTGTATTAATTTGACCGAGCGTTAGCTTGGCTGCAAGCCTTACTAGGCAAGGTTTTCCCTCTATTCGTCCCGTCTCACCAAACTGAAGACTACTTCCATGACATATCTAGTGTCATGTAATTCGCGGATACGGACTGTACCACGTGATCGAGTGGTTAAATCTAAGTAGAAAATATCCTTTGGTAAAAGCGTTAAGTCCTTAGTTTTTTTTTTAGTAAAAATACGTACATATTCCGGAAACCAATGTAAAATGCTGGGCGGGTACGAGAACCACTGAATAATGAGGTCGGTATTCTAACCTACGAAAAACATCTCCGCTTTGGCGACGTCTGTTGGGAGGCGTTGTACGTGCAGTAGTACTATCTTGTCGGCCTGATGCCTCTCTGTAGACGTTGTCGTGTCCAAGTACTCACAGTTAGTTATGTCTACTCCATGGACTACTCGACCAGACTGAACTCAGCTGTATGCTCTGTCTCACGAAAGAGGGCATTTTTTGACAGCTTACTCGTACCATTTCAAAAAAGAAAAAAAAATTCGTTATATTTTATTTGTCAACCAGTGCTTAAGTTAAGTGTACGTGCGAGTGAAGGTGATATTATCACGACATTCCAGAAAATGGTGAAAACCAATGATAGTTAATTAATAAATGTACTCGTAGAGCTCTGAAATAATTGAGTACTCTCTTTTGTAGGCTACTGTACTTCTTCCTACATTTTACCATCATCCATACATGATGTTCGGGTCAGTTTTGCGACATCACCGTATTCTTTCCAAGTGGGGAGACCACGGTTTTGTTACAATTGTTTCCACGCCTATACTCTTGTTTCGCATAACTGTAGTACAATTGGACAGATCTGACAGCACAGCATTTTAGGTGTTTTAGAGGTTTCGTACTATGTTAGTCGTGTTGTAAAATGAACTTGAGATGTCCATTCCACCATATAGGCCTATACTGTCAGTTTTTTATGACACATATTACATAATAGTAACAGTAAGTAGCTGTCAGAATTTACTGTAGTTATATGAAACGGAGTACATCGCTCATTTCCTTCGAAATCTAGAGAGAGTGAGTGTTTTTGATTAGCGCTCAACATAGAGGTCTTAGCCCCGGGCGAGGGGTGACATGAGGTGAGAATGGAGCAGCGCCAGAATTAATGAGTGTGGGAAACGGGAGATCCCCGACCAGCGGCATCGGCTGAAACGTTTCCCGCATAAGAAAATCCTGGTACTGACCCCGCCGGGAATCGGACTTGGATCGCCTTGGTGGAAGGCGAATGGTCTGACCATTCGGCCATCGTGGCTTCTTCAGAAACTAGAGTCCTAACACATTTTTGCCAAGGAATATTTTCTACTTATTTTTTACCACAAAGTCACACGGCACAGTCCCTATCCATGAATGAAATGCCAATTTGTAAATTATGTTCGGATCATCTCACGAAGGAAAAAAATTAAGACGTCAAAGCCACCAAATAAGAGTACTTTATGGTAAACTTTTCTGTCAACACATAGGCTATTTATTTCCTTAAATGGCCTTAGTCATTGTTCACACTCTGCCGAATCCCTCTCACCTTGTTGGAAAGACTTGACTTTATGCGACTGAAGCAGTTTCTGTGGAGAAAGGCGTATACAGTTGGCGTACGACTGAGCACCTGCCAAAGCTGTGCTAAGCTGCTACTTCCAACCCATTTTGCCTCCTGTCGCCGCAAGTAGAGATAAGCTTGCCATGAGCTTTGCGGCTTAAACCCACGTGTTGACGAAGTGATATTGTGAAATTGCTAATATATATAAGAAACACACGGATACGTTTAGTCTAACCCAATGGCTAATCCCAACGCCCTTAAGTTTTTTTATAAAATTACAAAAAATGTGTACCTAAATAAATGTCACGCACTTTTATCCGCAGTACATAGATTGGGGCCCTGTTCCACAAAAAAAAAAATGGATCAATATTTACGTCCACACAAAAAGTTGCTACGTACAAAATGTTGGTGTTATTGGTAAAATTATTATTTTTAGTTACTTCGAAGGTGTAGAAAATAGGAGGGGGGGGGGCTGTGCTCCCGTTGTCATCTCCCCCATTCCTCCACCCTCCCCCTCCCCTTCTTCATTTTCCACCGAGGCTACACCTATTCGGCATACGAGATTAAGGGGTATTGGTCCCTACCACCTTGGATTTATCTGTTTCTTCTCGATAACTTCTGTTCCAGTCGATGTATCAAAATTTTTGTTACGACAAGACATAGATACAAACTTAATCGATTTTCTGTACTTGCCGGAACCATAATATATTCATTATTTTGCAACGGGAAACAGCTGAAAAGGAAAAACTGCTTTGTTTACGGGAGCGACTTCAGAGGCTGCAACATTAACAGAAACACTGTCATATGGATTCCAAAAAGTGAATGAAACAATAAACTATGCCTTGTCAGTGTGAAAAAGTAAAACAATGTGTTTATTCCCTGATTTATAAGAAAAACCGTAAAACCTATCTGACAGGGATCAATCCCCCTTAAACTGCTACAAGTCTCGAGTCGAGCATTGCTGTACTATTCACAGAGACTACACATATGAGCTCTTCTTTCTATTAAACACATCTGACGTAGTTCACGCTATATCTGAAAAATGCCCGTATAAGTAGCATTGAATTGCGGACAGCAGAGTGTGATTTTTTTTGTTTGTTTTCAGACATTTCAAATTAACAACAAAGGATTTAGTTTAGCGGACGTTATCATGCTACAACATGTGAATGGTATCCCCAAGTTGTTCTTGAGAATGTCATTAAACATCATCTTGGTCATTGTATAGGTCATTCAGGATAAAGTGAGCACTACGAATTTTTTCCTATTTAAGTACAACAATACAGAAATAACGTCAACTGTAATCGACATAAAATTTGTATTTTATATTATTTATAAACTTTTTTTTATCAAACTATACAGGATGTTACAAAAAGGTAGGCCAAACTTTCAGGAAACATTCCACACAAACAAAGAAAGAAAATATGTAATATGGACACTTAGTTACCATGTTAGAGCCCCTTCCATTACCTCTCGTTACATGTCATCGTATAAAAACATTTCGTACAGACACTGTTCCAATTACCCAATAGAATGTTTCGTTAGAATGTACGTTACTTCCTAGGATCACCGCCAGGTGGGCGAAGTGACGGAAGGTAATCGTGACTGCATTGCGTCTCTTCAACTCACATGAAATGATGGACTAGGAACACACAGAAACAGACAGTACCAGCATTACGTAACACAACGTTCTTAAATGAAATGTTCAAAATGACTTCCGTGAGAGAGGATACATGCATCTACCCTCCGCCGCATGGAATCCCTGATGCGCTGATGTATCCCTGGAGTATGGCGTATTGTATCACAGCCTTCCACGATACGGGCGCGAAGACTATCTGCATCTGGTACTGGGGTTGCGTAGACAAGAGCTTTCAAATGCCGAAGTGTTATTTACGATGAAATTTATCGAGACGTTAAATTTCATTGAGCTCTACCACAGTAATTAAGCATTTCCGGAAATATGTCCATATCACATTTTTTCTTTCTTCGTGTGTGGAATGTTTACTGAAAGTTTGGACGAACATACCGTATAGGATCCTACCGACCCCACAATTTATCTTACACGCGCGGACATCTAGTGATGTGTCCAGATATGTTAGGCGTTTTCCGTCTTTAACCGTTACGCTCGGAAAGATACGAATTGACTGATAATATAAATTTAGCAGGGCTTTTGTGAGAGCTCACTTTATCCCGAACAGCATATACTAAACTTGTAGTTGCCTTTTTACTTCCGCTCGAAGCTTCTTACACTTCCCCATCATAATTAGAACTATTGAACTGTGACAAAAAAAGCAGCTATTCAAGATTTTTTATCAGGTCTTTTCGTTGTCAAACGGACATAAAATGCTTATATTTTTATTTACTCATTGTACCAGTGATATACAATTAATTTATTGATGAGGGTTGGTTTTGTTGCGTATTATGCTATGTATAAACTATTGCATGTTGAACAGACTTGGGCACAGTTGCGAACAGAAAATTTTACAACAATTTAATTGCACTAGTGACCCAGTTGTACCCGTAGCACGTGTTCTTCTTTGATGGCGTTTGTAATCTGCAATCGTCTATTGTTATTTGTTCTTGTGTAGTGTAAATTATCTGGCTAGTAAATGCACAATGCAAGAAGAAATGCATGGGGTACGGGGCGAAGAGAAAACGTGAATTTGTCATTAAGGACAATAGTGCGTAACCATAATTAATTTACAGTATTTTCCCCGCTACAAAATTCCTGAAGCCGTGTCATCATTCTTGACATTTCTTCCATATTGTCGGGCATTTGTTAAAAGAAAAAGAACACAATTTTTCTTATCTTCCACAGATGTAAGGTATTTCGGAATACCGATAAGACCCAGATATGACACGAGCTGAACCACAAACCTTATAAGACGTTTAGGATGCGGTCTACCGCAATTTTCATCACCATTTTTTAAAATTTTTTATTTGTACCATATATTTTTTTTTCTTATTTAAGACACAAAATGTGACTAAATTTGGCTCTGGTGAAATTTTTTTATCTCTCATAGTTTTCGTGTAATGGCTTGTTAAAGTCATATTTTTGCATGTTTCCGTTTTAACGACTACACTAAAACCAACTGATATACCAAACTAAAAAAAAAATCACAGTGGATAAAAACATTGCAGACTACAATGCATGCTCATGAAATTAAAGAATAAAAATTATTTGAATTTTAAAAAATTGCTGAAACTGAAAATAAAAATTTTAAAAGTTCAATATTTTTTTTAAAAATACAAATAATGTTTATTCTTTAATTTTATGAGCATGTCATTGTAGCCTGCAATGTCTTTATTCACTGTAATTTTTTTGAGTTTGGTATATCAGTTGGTTTTAGTGTAGTCGTTAAAACGGAAACATGCAAAATATGACTTTAACAAGCCATTTCGCGAGAACTGCGAGAGATAAAAAAATTCTTAAGAGCCAAATTTAGTCACATTTTGTGTCTAAAACAAGAAAAAAATATCTGGTACAAATACAAAATAAAATAATGATGATGAAAATTGCGGTATCCGCGCCCTTAAGTCTTGCTTGTTTTCTATTAGAATTGAGATATGCTCGCGAAAATCGTCGTCATTACTCTTATTATATCTTAAAAATCTTGTGCAATCTTTGTTTTTGGTAGCTTTGTTTGCGTAGTATCATGTCTTCATAGTTATCTTTCTTGCGCCGCACGTAAAATTACAACTTGGTGGTGTGAGAAATAACTTCATTGTAGTCTATTACATAGGTGTCACTGAAATATTTTTAAAAACTTGTTTTTCACAATTGTGCTTGGTTTTTAATAAAATTGTGGAATACAGTAAACGTGTTGTGCTTGCGACTAGAAACGTTACTGTGCTTATAATGCATTTTGACGGCAAGTGTGAAGTGTAGTCGTGTATAATATTTTACTTATTGTCTGTTCTTCGTGTTTTTCATAGCTTCTCGGCTCGTTCAGTGTTACCACGTGGGCCGAAACTTGAAAACTGTCCGCGCAAACGAAACTGTGTTTCCTTGTGATCAACACGGTTAACAGGCATCTGAGAGTGACGTGTGTTGCAGCAGAACTTAAGTGTAACTGTAAATATTTAGTCCTTATGTGAAGCGGGCATGTAGTGGTCGAAGAAACGTTCAAGTACGTCGCAAGTTACGTAACAGTTGAGAAGTAGTTTCAGGTATCGGTTTAATGTTTCTTTCGTCGTTATAGAAATATAAATTGAAAACATTACGTTACAGTTTTTTTCCCCCGAGTGTGATAATACTTCCCCACTCTAAACCTACTACTTTTTACAAGTAGGTTTCGCATTATATAGATACTTAGAGAAAAACATTATTAGTAAATTGCTTTCTGTTTTTGAGGCATCTGTACTCTGTAAAACAATTTTCCCCACTACCGTCAAGTGGGGATACTTTGACTGCAGTGGTAACATTGACCGACTGAGAATATTTATTTTGGTGTAACGTGATAAAGAAATAGCAATATTTGTATGTGTCAGACGTAAAGGTTCAAATTATTTATTTCTTCACTAAAAGGACCCATAGCAAATATTTCGACCGAGCAAGGTGGCGCAACGGTAACACGTTAGACTCGCATTCGGAAGGACCCGGGTTCGATCCCCGGCTCCGGCCATTCTGATTTCGGTTTTCCACGGTGTCCCGAAATCGCTCCAGGCGAATGCTGGGATGATTCCTTAACAAAGGCCATGGTCGACTCGACTCCTCTCCCAGCTTCTGTCACCGCCTCTAATGACCTCGCTGTCGACAAGACAAAATCAACTTACCTTACCAAATATTTTGGGTCGGTCAAAGTTACCCCTGCAGTAAAATACACCCGATTGACGGTTCTAGTGTTATGATAATTTAATTTTAAAGCCGTGTTTTATTAGGTATTTAATCCACGATTGCTGCACTGCAATGCATTTTTATGACAGAAAGGAAGTTATCTTGGTTTGACCGGCTCCTGCGGGGTCAGACATGTCTGTCGAGCTACGCACTAGCGTTTTTTGTCAAACCGATGATTCTTCTAATGAACGTTGTTACAGCAGCAATAATTTTGGTTATCAGGGATTATTGTTTTTATGTTTTAATCAATCCCATATGTTCATCTTCCACCTAATGTTATTTCACGCTGTTTAATATTAATGAACGTGTGCATTGTCTATATTAAATCTAGTCCCTCCTTTTCCCGTTTTTGTTCCGAGATGGTTGGTACTTTTTTTTTTCCTTAGCGAAAAACTTATCACCTTAAGATGTTGAAATGAAACATGGCTTTGTAAGAAAAAGGTCGTTAATCAAACCAGCTATAAAATGCTCAGTATCTTGTCTTACGTAATTGACGTGCTAATTTGAAGAAGAGGAAGGAGGTGGACGTGGGTAGGTCTAGCATGTTCGCTGTAATCGCATCATAACAGCACGTTATAGGCGAGGCAAGTGCACTGCAACATCGTTCAACTTAGGGGACGGTACGAAAAGAAACTACGCGTTTGACGTTTTCCGCTACTATGTGTGATAGGCTTACTTTCAGGGGTGGAGTGGGGCGGTTAACTTTTCAGTTTGTAGAATGTGGTAGAATAGTGAGGATTAAAAAAATTCACTCATACAAACACTGTTTGTAATAAATGTGAGAGTTTTAGCGCACAAGAGGGCTATGCACCAGATGTAATTATCCGTGTTTGATGCGCGGAGACAGTGAAGTGATAGGGTTCAGCTTTCCACACTCGACAATAACCAGCATCGCTTCTATTCGCGGCGCGCCAAATTGGCGTGCAGTGTTTTCCTACTACTCTTTTTCTATTGGACTTAAAGCGGCGACCCTACAATTTTATTTGTGGCAAGTTTGTAGTAAATTTCAACGAATGCTTCCAATGTTCTGCTCTACGAATCCGCGTGGCATTACTCTTGTTACAGCATGTATAAAAAAAAACAGTTTTTAGCCGTTTTGTGGGGCCCCAAAAACATGTTTCTAATAAGCATGTTGCATTTTTAAAATGGTAGAAGCCAAGCTTTAACCGTGTGTTCTTTTCGTAAATATATCGTGAATAAGTTTAGCTGTTTCGCGTAGAAAAGAATAGGCGCCATCGTTCATGCGTCAGGTGCAATAAGCCTGTCGTGATTCAATGGTGTACGTCATACGGCATTGATTTATGGTTAACATCGACGTGCGTATAATAGTGATTAGCGACACCAAATATTTCATCATCCTGCGTCCTTTTTGCGGCACTAGCGAAAGTCTTTGCATGCTTGCCTCCCACTGCAGGTACAGTGCACACGTATTTTGTAGGCCTACAGGCCCTTTAGCCATACACAAGTTTTTGATGTGAAGTACATTGTTTTTTGTAAAATTCAAGACTTTTGTATTTGTTGTTATTGTACACAGAACGGTAATGTTCATAGTAACTGTGGTAAACATTTTTAAAGCACATTTTATTTTTGTATGAATAATATTCGTTAAAAACAACCGTACTGTTTGTTTGTAAATAACATTGTTCTGGTCGAAACAGACCCAAAAATCTAACATTTTAATTGTATTTAGAGAACCGCATAACGCTTAAACTTGCGGCGCTGTCAATACTTAAGGCCTTGCTCATTTGTTTCTACTTTTCTAGTAACATTAATTTTTTACGCCTAAACGAGAGCAGATATCAAAAATCTGACTGGCAGTTTTGTTTAGAATCGTCTTATCCATGTTGGCTGATTTTTTTTTTTCAAGACAGTAAATACTATGGGTTTAGCTAACTATGTAATAAAATAAATTCTGGTTAATTTACTTTTTAGTCGAAACCGTAAAATTTCTTGTTTTGACAAAAATAGCTATCACGGCAACAAAACTGCCAGACACATTTTTGATATCTGCCCCCGTTTAAGCTTTTTTAAAAAAAAAAAAAAAAAAAAAAAAAAAAAAAAAAAAAAAAAAAAAAAAAAAAAAAAAAAAAAAAAAAAAAAAAAAAAAAAAAAAAAAAAAAAAAAAAAAAAAAAAGAACCGTCAAAAACAGTATAAATAAGAGAGCATGGTCTAAATGCGGCAGACGCTACTTTCAACATTACAGTAAACAGTATGTTAATGTTTTGCCAGTGTCGGCCAGCAGTTGCTTTTATGATCAGTGCGGTCAACGACGCAGTTCTCATGGGTACTTCGCGAGGGCTTGGCGGGAACCGCGAACAAGATAACTTGAGGAGGAAATGGACCTGAAGATGCTGGCTCCTGGGAGTGTTTACACAGTCAAGTGTACTTGGTGTTGTAGGTAGGGCGCTTTCTCGTGCCCTCCGTACTCCTCAGTCGGCCTCGGGTCCGGTATTTACTGTTTACCGTGTGACATTTACGATTGTCCTTCGCCGTGCGCCACTGCAGATGTGTTGGCGTAGTGATGGAGCATCTGCTCTTCTAATTAGGGCGAATCAGTCTAAGGCTGGAAATAAAAAGTTCTATAAGTAAAAAGTTGCACCCTGCTCGTAGATTCTGGTGATTGTGCTGAAAGTGTCGTGAACGATGTTAACTTTGGTCTTGTATAAGAGGACTGCAGGTGTACGTAAGTGATATTTCAAGTGGGGACAGATGCCTTGAGTTTTCCCCTGAAATGTACAGGTCATCAGGATAAGTAGCCTACTTATAATAAGTTGTTTCAACGGGAGAACTTTTAATTTTCAAGGTGGTTACAAACAGGAAAAAATAGGCTATTTCGGGGAATTTAGCAACCTTACAGTGAAAGTTTGAGACATTTTTTATAGTTATACAAAGAGTTTAATTGCACGAAATTTTCTTGTATGGTTGATAATTTGTATTTGGTTATGCGCCTTTACTTGCAGAAAAAATAACGTTAGTATTTTATTTATTTTGCATGCAAGAGCAGTCCAGTTTGGATAAGTATTTGTATAACAAGGTTATGCGGTAATGGAAGTGTTTTTTTTTAATTACTAGCATATTTTTTATGCGGCCTTACAATAGCAGTTAAAAGTACAGTACTGTAAACGTATATTTGCAGTTTTATTTTTTCTCTTCTTTTCTTTCTGAGGTCGTAACACTTTCGTTGGAGCATATATATATATATATATATATATATATATATATATATATATATATATATATATATATATATATATATATATATATATATATATATATATATATATATATGTATGTATATATGTATGTATTTAATTTTTGTGTTTTAATTTAATATAGTATTTTAAAACACCAACTCTTTCAAATAAATATAAAAGTAAACAGCCGATTGATAAATATATGTAATACTCTTGGGGAGGGTGAGCTTTTGTAAATCCTGTTCTGTAGCTACTCTATTGCATATTTCGCATTCGTAATACACACGACGCAGTTAACGTTCTAGATTTATTGGTGTGCTCGTTGTCACATAGCTTTAATAAACTCTTTAACAGTTCTGAGCAATATTCAGTGTCCGTAACAACGCAAGGCAAAATTTACTGTAGGCCTACATACGGCGGAGCTTTCATTTTAGTACCAAACATGTCAACTGACACAATCAGTAAGTTACCTATAAGTGTCAAAATTTACTGAAATTATGTGAAACGAGGTATCAGAATCCCTCTTCCAGCAAAGCTGTGAAAACTCGCATTAGACTACGGAATTATTACACAGATGTTACAACCCGGCACGGCGCGGCGTATGAAATCAAGATTTAACGATACAGATTTTCCTTCGTTGTTGTGATCCTGTTGGAATGTTTCTTTATGAGTAATGTTTCGTTTTAAGTATGTTAATTTTACTTTGGATTTTAGTTCTTGAACATTTGCGTAGGCATAAACCAGTAATTTTCCATGTACTTTATATTGAAATACGAGCCGTTTTATTTAAGTTGGCATTAAACCTACTGTCTATCTTACGCCCTATTCTTTTTAAGTTATTTAATGCTTTATTCAGTCTATTTAATCTCTTTTGAGTTTTGTTAAGTTGGCTTCCTTTTGTCTGCTGTGAAGAATTGCATAAAGATACCCGAGGATTACCCTATCCAGAACAGAATGAGTGTTCTTGGTGTGAGGTCTTGTAAACATGCCGGAAAATATGTAGCCTATGTAGGAAATACATCCCTTGGATATTAACGCATACGCTGGTGATAGTAGTAGTGCGAACAAGCACGCATGCTGGTATACTGAGAAGGTTATTCTATGTGAAAACAGCCGATTGTCAGAACCGCCAAGGTCTTATTGCGTAATTCTTGGCAACGTACTTTCACGGGCGTTTTTGTGCTGGTCCGACACGTTCGTACGGGCCGGTAGTAGGTTGCTACCTCTCCGTCCCTAGGGGACTAATACTGTACTTTCATTGCGTAACTCTCATTAAATCGGCGCAACTCTTATGTTCTGGTTCTTGCGGCGATCCTGCGCTTTCGTAGCGTCACTAACATTCCTTTGTTTTTACATCTTACGGCCGTCTTCACTAAACTAGAATTACCCCGAAGAAAAAGCTATGCCTCTGAGAGTATCAGAATAATGTTAATTTCCGTTATTTTTCTAATTAATTAATAAATTAATTACTTTTCTAGTGTATTATAGGGTGTTATGCTATTATATTACATATGCCGGTGTTGTTTTGTAAGGGCGAAGTGTGCCGGTTTTTTCCTCTCATTTATTGAGTAACTATCTAAAATATGCGTATACGTCATTATTTTAAGTTTTTAGTAGTTTTTCGATTGTAGTAGAAAAATTATGAATTATTTCATTTAGTATCTCAGTCACCAAAATATATAAAATTTTAATTGTGCATTAGACTATGAACCATTTGAAATGTTAAACGTAATACGCGAGTGTTTCCTACAATGACCTATAAATTTTGCACGCGTCGTTCGTTCCCCCTCTGTCTGAATGCATAAGCAGTCACCAGTAAATGCAACACGAACACATAAAGTGCCCGTCCCATCGCCGCTATCTGCAAGCCACTGAACAAGAATGCATGTTTTCATTCCTACTACTGTATTTTTTAAATGGTGAATGTTATTTTTAAGCGCGATTTTGCACGAAATTTCAATGCAGACCTCTATCATTGTTTCGTTTGAATATATAGTAATTACATTTATGATTGATCAGTATGAAAATACCATTTTGACAGTGTCGCAAGGCTTGAAAATATTTATTAAAGTGCGATTGTATTATAGTCGTAAATGTGTTTCCCCCCCTATAGATAAACATTTGGGAACTCTTTAATAGTTTCAAAAAGTCTTACTTCAAACATTCTTATACAGCTCTTGTAATATTAATAGCTAAGGCATCTAATCAGAGAACAGGGCATTTAATAGTGGTCTGCATCCGGAAGTAGTTTTAGGGGATAAAAGTGTATATAGAATACTCGGGACCCTAAATGTGTGTTCTCCTGGAGGGTTGTCTACATGTTACCACGTTTCGGAGTTTGCATTATTAGGCATTTACTGAAAGTGGACGTGCACTGGCTAAACGCCAAACAGTCGCTGCCCACTCGACCACCGCATGTGTCGTATTTATAGTTCCTCTTCTCCTCGTCCAGATAATTAGTCTCTATCCCAGCGACGGCGATAAATTGAGCTGCAGTAATTGTTTCCTTGCACATTTTGATGTGCGGCGCCCAAGGGCACCTAATGGCACCGGTCGACGCGACCTTGCCGGTTGATGTTCACGTAAGGGCGATAAGCACTCGTCTCGGGGTCGCGGTGCGGTGGTCGAATGGTCAGACCATTCGCCTCCCACCAAGGCGATCCGGGTTCAAATCTCCGGCGGAGTCGGTCCCTGGATTTTTGCATGTGGGAATCTTGCCGGATGATGCCGCTGGACGTCGGGGTTTTCTTGGGTATCTTCAGTTTCCCCCACTCTCATTCCGGCGCTGCTCCATACTCACCTCATGTCGCCCCTCACCTGTGCTAAAGACCTCAATGTTGAGCGCTGACCAAAATCTCTCATTCACTCCATAAAGTAAATAAAGTACTAGTACAGAGTGGACACTCAATGCTTTATGCCGGACGCGTTTTTGAAGCTCTGATAGCTCAATAAAAGAGTCAACTTGACAAACATAAAAACGAAATGGGCATGGCTTAAAAATTAATTTGCTGCATAGTAAAAATGTAATTATCAAAACTTATGTTCGAAGTCACATTTAATTTCAGGGTACATGTACTTGCAAATAGTACACGTAAATAAGACTTCAATATTATTGTAAGAAAAATTAGGAAAATTTCTTGTTTGCAACCGTAAAATAGCCAACCTGTTTTTTTTTCCTTTTCTCGTGCGAGAAAAATGGAAATTTTAATATGCTTTACTTTATTGTGTATATTGATCTGTTTTATTTGTTATGTTTTAAGGTAGGGGCCTACAATTTTCAGTGAGAGTTATACAGGAACTTTATTTTATTTCGTGCTTTGCTGGGAGTTGTGATTTCTTTTTTATCTGCACTTCACTATGAAAAATTACCAAAGCTACAAATAACGACTTTGCTCTTCAATAGAATGCAACATATTACATAAACGAAATAAAAACTACACACACAGCACACGAGATCCAGCGAAATTGGCATTTACAAACCAGTTTTTCTGATACGAATAACACATGGTAGCCTATGGCAACGAAATTCGTTGACCATGTGCTTCACATTTTAAAACTTTGACAAGTAACATCGCACTATCATCAAACTAAACAAGCATTATTTTTGTTAAAATTAATACGCGTTTCGACATAAAATACATCCTAACAAGAAATACAAGTACAACATCCGCCATTTTACACTCAGCAAGTGTTTCAGTAACGCCACTCTATATACTGTCAGTCAGACACGTTGATTTATAATATATAAAAAACTGTTACGTTATTTCTGTTCGTAAAATTATAAAACAGCTCATTAAAAAGTGACTTAATATAAAAAAAAAAAACACAAATGCTATCAGCAATATTAATTACAAATAAAAATTTTATTCTGTTAAGTTAGATTTCTAGTGAGCTGATGGAAAAATTTGCTCATGAGCTCCCTATAGTGTCCACCCCCTGATTCACTTGCCGAGGGGAGTGAGGGGAAGAGAGTCGTGGTTGCCGCACGTGCGCGTCCATGTGCAGTCTCGCAACAAAACACAAATTAGAATGAAATGTGAGAAGGAAAAGTTGTCGAGGGTGTAACGATTCTTAAACTTGGTGTGCAAACATTCGTGGTTATATATCAAGTGACGAGCCGGAGTACGATAGGTTTGCTCAATCACATGACCAGGTTTTGTTAATCACCGGATTAACGTCTATAACGCCGTAAGCAATTAAAGGCGCGGTCTACCGCAATTTTCACCACCATTTTTTTATATTTTATTTGTACCAGATATTTTTTGTGACTAAATTTGGCTCTTATGAAAATTTTTTATCTCATAATTTTCGCGTAGTGGCTGGTTAAAGTCATATTTTGCATGTTTCCGTTTTAACGACCACACGAAAACCAACTGATATGCCAAACTCAAAAAAATCACAGTGGATGAAAACATTACAGGCTACAATGTCATGCTCTTAGAAATAATGAATAAAAATCATTTGTATTTTTAAAAAAAATTATTGAATTTTTTTAAATTTTTATTTTCAGTTTCGGCAGTTTTTAAAAACACAAATAATTGTTATTCTTAATTTTTATGAGCATGACATTGTAGCCTGCAATGTCTTTATCCACTGTGAGTTTTTTTCAGTTTGATATATCAATTGCTTTTCGTGTGGTCGTTAAAACGGAAACATGCAAAATATTACTTTAATAAGACATTACGCGAAAACTATGAGTGATAAAAAATTTTCATAAGAGCCAAATTTAGTCACATTTTGTGTCTAAAATAAGAAAAAAATATCTGGTAATAATAAAAAATTAAAAAAATGTTGATGCAAACTGTGGTAGATCGCGTTCTTAATGATTTTGAATGTCGGGAGGAAAAAAAGAAAATTATTATTTTATACATTCGGTAAAGAATTTACTAAATGCGACGTCCGCATAATATTTTCGACACGTTATTTTATTTATGTTAGGTATATTTTTTGTGCTTATTTCTTCATTATTTTTAGTACTTCATCGTGGTTTTGGTAATGTCTATTGTTTACATTTTTTTGCGCCAATTCGCCAGTTTCATCTGCTAACAGCCGCTTACCCCACTGTTGAGCAGGGTTATCAGAACTATGTTCATTCGCCGAGAAGTGAGAGTTGTAGTTTGTAAACATGAGCGCGTGATACTAGTATAAGAGGTAAGGGGTGTACAAGCTACTAACCAGCGCGCCCTACTGCAGTGTGAAGAGAGTTAAATTGGTGATTGGTCAAGCGAATATTCTTATTGTTTTCAGATAATTTCGAACGTAAGTAAACTCATGCACGCCAAATTAGGGCTGTTATGTACTGTTTATTCACTTATCGATCATAGATCGTGATACATACACTGCATGTTCGGTATAGTAATTATATCTACAACACGTGCAACATCAATGATATCAATTACATCTAAACTTAGCATCATGTCTATAAAATGATCAGTATCTATGTATAGTATGTGACGGTTTTTTTTTAAAGTATGATGTACAAATATCGTTAATGTATAATGAATGTAATTTAAAACATTGTTTTACGGGTTCCATAACACTGTCAGTTACACAATACAGATGGTTTAATAATAACGAGGGCTGTGATAATGTTAATGAACGTCTACTGCTTAATATTATATTTTTCTACTGTGATGTGCAATATGAAGATTTCATTTAATTCCCTGTATACCTTTATCGTTAAATAATTAATGCGTTACTTTATTCTATTTTGTTTATCGTTTCACACGATATTGTGAATGTTCATGAATAGAATAGTTACAATGTGTGTCAATATTAGTGTCGATTATTTTACATTTCTTCCATAGCACATTGGTATGACATTGTCGCCTACCTGAGAAATGTTTTATGCCCGGATTTCTGCATTGTGTATCGTGCTGGATGATGTCACTGTTCAAAGAGATTTCTCGGGGTTCTTCATACCTCTATCTCATTCACACTCGTAGGTTCCCACGACTTTGTGTTCATATGCGCCTAAATACCACCAATTCGTGCATGGAATTCTACTCTCAATACCGGTCTGCCACTACACATGGCGAGCATTCTGGACACCCCTGATTACCAGCTGCAATCACGTGAACACTGCGTGTTTTCATTGACAGACCTTACCTACTATCACGTGCATGTGCTTCGCGGGCTCTGCTTAAACGCGAATAGACGGTAGACAGATAATCCGTTAATTATTGGACGCTTGGAAACTTTACTAGGATTATTCTTTGCACGTCTGAAGTGGAAAATTTGCCCTAGCCACCCTACTGTTGTGGCTTAATGTAACCGCATAATAATAGACTCAAGCATTTTCCTCTCGTCATACCAGTTTTCACCTCTAAGTTCACTAGTTCCTTTCTATTGCTGGAACACGTCCACGTGGTTGATGTTTTCTTGCTTCGCCTTCTCCTGACTCTGTAGAGCACGATAGCTGAAAATAGCAAAGTCCAAAAATATTTACTCCTTATCTCATTAACTGAACGGCCGTTCCACTCCCCATTTATCCCTTGAACCTTCTTCTTTCTCCTGATATGATACAACAAAGCTGGCAATATTTCAGACGTTGTTGAAAATGTCACACAAATCACAAACGCTCTGTATCGGTATGTCATATAATAAATGTCTCGTTGAAACGTGACTTCTCTATGGGAAATTTTAACAGTGTACCAACGTAATATTATAAGTAAATAAGTATGTCAAGTGTTAGATGTGTTATGTTGTCTTATTAATTGCCAACAAGAGTAGCGCAGGAGAATCATGTGCTGTGCTTTAAGAGGAAACACACGTGGTTGGGTTATTGGGTGAATGGAATGGAGCACCGCAGTACTATCACTTGACGCAGATAGTGCCAAGATTTCGGGCCCATGACACATTTCGAATCGTCTTCTTTTCTGACGTTAGGAAGTTTGCAACTTTAACGTGGTGTGTTTCTGCGGGTGTTTTCAAGACGAAAAACACTTTAGTTTGCCCATAAAAGTTGTATTGCGTGGTTACTCATGGCACAGATGTTTAAAAACATCGCGTGTCGCCCTTCGTCTGTGAGTTTAGAATTTAGCCTACTATTCTGCGTAAGAAACGATGTCTTAGCATGTTTTGTGTAAGCTTTCGTAACAGTGGACGTGGAGCATCTTGCAACATTCACAAGGTTAGTTGCTTTCGCCTGTGAGGGCCAATCATATCTGTTTGGAAGTCTGAGAGGTCGGTGACTTAAGGTTGCTAACACATTGTTCACATACAGTATAAATACCCGCGACTCTGCTGCCGGACTGTGTTACCTCTACTTTAGTGGCCACTAGAACTAACTTCTGTGACGGGTGACGTAGTTCTTTGCTCTGCTATAACGACGAAATTATTCTTTTCGTACAGATGTTCATTTTATTTGTTGTAGGGATAGACGTAAATATAGATGGACGTACGGGCGTATTTAATACAGCCACTCAGTTTCTGCGGTTATTTTGGACACCTGAAAATGTGTTGTATTGCTTATTTTGCGTTGTGTGTATCTGTGTCATATTTTACTAACATTGTAAGAAGTGGTATTTGTAGTTAATAATGTGTTGATTTGATCGAAAGCTATACTATTACAGCGATAGTGCTAAGAAATTGGTGATTTTTTTTATGTAGCCTATACCCATGGCCATATTTTACGTCGTTCAGACTGAAGTACGTATTAGGGACCGGGGAGGCGTTGTGACTAGAGCACTCGTCTTCTATCGAGGCGACCCGGTTCGTGTCCCGGCGGGGGTAACGTGGTAGATGGTGCCGTCGGCCGGCGGATTTTCTCGGAATACTCCAGATTTCCCCGCCTTTCGCACCTGTCGCTTCTTCATCGTACGGCTTCATTCCATGCCATCCTTCCGGTGTCGCACATGCTTTGGAGTGCTCAGTCAAAAGTCAGCACTCGGAAGTATTGTGATGCCCTGTCTTCGGGTACCCCTCCCCCCAAACACACGATTATTATTAGGAATTATTTGCTTGTTTCGATAGTTTTAGAGTTTTTACGTACGGAAATGGGTTACTGTAGCTAGCATTGAATGCGACGTTACAAAATTAAAATAAAGGATTATCAAGACCGAACTAGAATCAATACTTTGTGATAGATTGAATCGTTTCGAAAAAACATTGAACAAGCCCCCATAGGCGAACGGTGAATATCTCTGGACAGTGCCTTTCCGCGTGCTTGTGGTATTTTATCACAGTATTTTAAAATAAGTTTAGTAATTGACAATTCCATATCTAAATTGTTGCCTTTATTTAACTACTTGCAAGTTGTTTAGTATCTTATGAAAGTTGTAAAATGCGGTATGTTCTAGAAGTTTTGAAAGGCTATACCGATAATATAATAGATGGATTGGGGAGCCACGTTAGGATTGTCAAGGCGTCCGTAAAATGCTTGGGTCCGTGTATGCTCTACCATGGTTTTCGCCTAGACTGGCAGTGCGCCTTATACGACGTGAGGCAGGCGGCGACGTATCACGGCGGCTGGAAAGTTGCTCAACGCCGGACGTGGAAAACTTGTTTGTTGTGTTATCCTCGTGGAGTTTTAAGCTTCCTGCGTTAACTTGTAGTTTAGAGATGGTAGTGAAGACCTGGATAACGCCGGAAGCAAGGGCGCGTGTCTGGCGAATTTGTTTTGGGCAGTTGCATGTATTAAGTGAGGCAGTAAACGAGACAAGGTGAAGTGTGCAGTGGTAGGTAGCCTAGTAATGTGGCGAAGTATCGCTGTGTGATAAGATCATCCAGACGTGGGACCAGCGGCCAACAAGTAAGCGTGGAGAAGTCTCAAGACTGCCCAAAGGCCGACAACAGTCTGGTCTGCCTACAAAAGATAACAGCGAAGGCGAAAGTAAACGGTGAAACTGACGACTATTCGCAATAACCTTAGCGAGTAATTTTTGTTATAATCAGCGGATTTTCATGGATACACGTGGGAAAGTAAGACATTGTTTCATTTCAACAATTGTGGTACAATTGAGGTAGGCTATATGGTAATGCAGAGTACATAGAATATTTCAAAAACATTTTTAATTAATTTGGGAAATACATTTTGTTCTTTTATATGACTTTAAGACAATCCTGTTAAAATCTGCTTGTCCTTAACTTGTAAAATAAAATAAATTCTTACTATTAGTAACATTATTTTTTATTTTATGTTCGCAATGTTGTCGTGGTGACACAGTATTAGTCATTATACATAATCTTGTTTTGTTAAGTTTTGCACTGATTTACTGATGTCAAATTGTCACGGATATTTGGATGAAACACGTGTAATATAATAACTAGGATGGAAATTTTAGAATTAAAGTGCCTGGCACGCAAGACGTGCAGTAGCGTGGTACGGAAAGTTTTTGTCTTACGTAGCTGTTAAAAATGTGTCCAATGCATTTATCTACGCAGACACTCTTCAAACTGTGTCCCTGTGATTTTAAAAATGCCGTCCACTAATAAACAACATGATTTCCAAGCTCCTCAAAAGTGCTACAAATAAGTTTTTCACGTTGCTGTGGCTGAGAAAGATATAATCGTATTCGTAAAAAAAAATTGTAGAAACCTACATTGGACTTTACCACATACTTTCCACAAATAAAATAATAGGTTCATCACCTAAAGTCTCATTGAAAAAACACTTTCTACGAAAATATTACACGGTAGTTAAGTCCTTTGCGCCTATAGGAGACGATGAGGTTTGAAGGACGGACGTGTTATATCCGACTTGCCGCCTTTCCCGTTTCCGTGCCTAAAAAGAAACTGTGCGGGCGTGTAGGTACAAGCCATGTGTTTTTTACATATGACTTTTTTTTTTTTTAGCTAAACAATTTACGACACTTTTTTCTGGGTAATACTAAGTGGTTTATAGGCATATGTCTGGTATACAGTTTGAAGACACATTTTAGTCCGGTTTGATAACATAGTTGCTTTCGGATTCCGTTTGGATTGAAATTAATTTAAATTAATTAAGTAAAGATTCTGAGGGGTGATAGTATTTGTGTAGGAAATCTGTATTGTGTAGAAAATTTAGTTTAACTGATGAAGCAGTTCGCATGGAAACAACGATATTATTTTTACAGAGAGAGATGCTGTTCACGATCGTCAAAAAAATCACGCTTTTGAAATGCCTTTTTAGCTAGTTTTTGGATTTGTTATGCCTACATTGAAGCCTGAGAATCCCCAGAAGTAAGTGGCGTCAGTGTCTCGAAGATTACCGCATGCAAAGGAAGACTAAAGCTAGGATGAGATTGCTCTGCGCATCCTGACGCCACCATTTCTGGCTGTTTGTTGTCCAGTAGTGAAGTCTGGATCTGTTGCCGTTCCAATACCCGTACTTCGTTCGCTGGCTTCTCGGATCGCATGTTTCCCATCTCTGAACGCCCCATAGTGCAATGCCTACGCCTAATTTCATTTCTGCATGCTGTTACGGAAACACGTTTTAAAACCGATACGTAGTGAGGAAAATTGTAATAAAATATTTGTTGGCCCTTTTGATCTGTTGTTATTTACGGTGAGCCCCACATATCTTCTTACTTTTTCAGTTATATTTAAAAAAGTGACGCTGCATATTCGCAGAAACTCAGAAAGCTATTAGCTCGACCAATATTAGCAGAAACATGACACGTAGCATCTAAAATAATCATAGTCTAATAGCCTTATGTCATGCTTGTCGCTCAGTGAAATCCATAAAAGTGCTGACGACACTGCACTTTACGGCGCGCTTGGTATCATCGTCTCGTGAAGGATTTACGATTCCGATAATTTACCGCCTTGATGGCGCGTGTACCTCGGATTTCCAGCATAAAGTGGAATTAAATTAGCCACACAATTTTTTTAAAGATAGTGTTATAGGAATACTACATTAACTGCCAGATCATATGCATGATTAACCATAGACAAAATGTAGTATTTAAAACAAAAATAAAACAGCTGGAATTTGTTTTGTATTGAGAAGATTAAATAATAATGTAAGTGTGAAGTGCCGGCATATAATATACTAAATCATTATGCAAATGAAACAGTACGGAAAATAATAACTTTCTGTCAAGTCTATGCATCTTTGATTTCTTGTTATCTCATTATTGAGGAGTCAAACATATAATAATTCATTTATTTAAAGTTCAGTATCAGTTGCAAAGTGTGTTTTGATACTCGGTATGTTTGCTTCCCGTTCCATCTTGCATCTCTGAGTCAGAAACATTTACACAAAATTTCGGTGTGCTCACACCAAATAGTCAGTTTTTTTTTACATATATAGTGTTGTAAAATAGTATTTATGCCCAGTTGTGTTCCCTGTACTCTGGGATGTATAGATAAAAGTAGTTTAGAAAAATAGCATTTGCGCCAATTAGTTTTCTCTGTACTCTGGGTCCTACTAATTGCACTTACTTGTTCTCAGTATCGTTACTACGTTACACAGATGATCTCCACTAGGCTGGTTAACCCCCCAAATCACAGTCTTCGTAATTCGCCGCCACAGATGTTGCTTGCCTCCCCGTTTGCACACTTGCCGATTCCACCTGGACCTTTAGGTCTCGCAACTCAAAAACCTCAAACTTTCAGGCTCGTGGAAAATTGCTAGTTTTATGATAAAAAAGTGCCTATCTCGAATATTCTGAAAGTAACCAGCCCCTCATCCTTTCCGATAGTACGGAATTTCATATTTCTCTGCGACTCGGCTACGATTTTCCTCTGCAGATAAACTTGCTTCGTCAATTGTCAGCAGGAGTCACTCGAGTGATATATCACACATGTATTCTACACTGGTATAGGTTTAAGGTCACTGCCAGAGAACGAAGTCGCACGCTCAGCTCGAGGGGCTTGGAGGATACGGAAGATTGTACTTAGAATTGTATAGCCATTATAAACACCTGTCATCTGACTCGTATTAGGTTTGCGTTGTTTGAAAGGAACACTACTTAGCCCATGTAAAAATGTGTATAGAACAATAAAGCCGCCCGACTTACTGTCCGCACGCCAGCTCCGAATCTGTGGCGCGTATGTTTTTTTTTTCGCCCGTAAATATATAAATAACACAACGAAGCCTAATAGCATACGACGCGCATGCTAGCGGTAGTAACGTCGTAAGTTAGGACGTGTTTGATACTGTGTTACTGTAGCGTACATGAAGTTTAGTTAACGTTTCATGGTGTGCTATTCAGTGAAAAGGCTGGGAATTTCCCTGCGTGCTGTCTTTGTTTTCTTTGGCTACTTATTTAGTTGACGACAGAGAGGTCATTGAGGGACGATTACACACAACTTTACTCAATGTCAGGAACAAGGGAAGGAATCGGCCATGGCGTTTAAGGTTGTTCACGTGGCAAAAATTCAACATTTTATATTTGCTTGGCATAGTGTTAGTTTTATAGACGTTACTTGCGACTACATTTTCCACTTGTAAACATTTTTTTTAGCTCACATAGTTTCCCCATAGCGGCACGTCAAAGTGAGAATTTGCAAGTTACACGAACATAGGTTTTTTTTTTTTTTTACAAAAACCAAGTGACTTATTCAAATAAAATAATTTACACTGAAATTAAATATAATGGGTCATATGCTAAAAAAATTTAAAATCACACAACACAGTAATTTTGTCTTTTTTAATAATTACCATAAATTAGGTAAATTTTCATCATTTTCGGATTTTTTTTTTTAAAGTACAAAGGAATCGCATTGTGTGTTTTTAAATCTTTTAGCTTATAGACCATATTATCTTATTTCATTTGAGTAAGTAACTTGGTTTGTGTTAAACCTATGTTCTTGTAACTTGCAAATTCTGACTTTGACATGTCGCTATGGGAAAACTATGTGAGCTAAAAAATGTTTACAAGTGGAAAATGTAGTCACAAGTAACGTCTATAAAACTAACGCTATGCCAAGCAAATATAAAATTTTGAATTTTTGTCACGTGAACAACCTTAATTAAGGAACCATTCCAGTATTCGCTTGGAGCGATTTCTGTAAACCATGGGAAACAGGTCAAGGTAGCTGGAGCCGGGACTCGAACCCATGTCTTCCCAATTACAAACCAAACGCGTTACCTTTAAAACTTTACGTATGACTACCAAAACATATTCTTGTACATAGTTAAAGGCACTGCCTTGGTGCAAGCAAGAATATGAAAAATGTTGAAATTATATTCGTTGGGGCTAATTCACTTTTCACGATATCGCTTTCGGACCAAAATCATTCTCTGAATTGAAATCAGGAAAATAATGCCAAAAGAAAATAACTGGAAAAAAAAAATTCTGGGTAGAAGATTTCGAGAGTTGTGGTTGGCAATGAAAACGCTTATTTGCTCACAGGTTAATGAAAAGAAACATTGTAAAAGATTATGTAACAATGTAGTCCGTACCGAGAATACCGAAAAAGTCACATAGAATATTATTCAACATGTAAATCCATGTCATTGGCGTAGTCGGCGTAACAAATGTTCTAAAGTTGAGAAATATACATGAGGAAAGAAAGTACTGCATAAATATTCTATTGTGACCACACCTTGCTTTTTATTATGTAGAATAGCATAAACAAATAGTTCAGATAACTTGTTTTTCTTAAGAAATATACAATTAATGAGGGAAACATACTGGTGTGTAACTTAAGTCTTGCAACATTTATATGGGGTTATGTTAAGTGACGAGGTTAGCTTGGATAGGGCCATATTTCAGCTTTATATTTTCAAAGAGTAACCCAAGTAGAGTTTTGCGTCCGAAAAATTACAAATCTTTGAATAAATTGAGCACTATTTAAAAAACCCTTGTTCCTTATTTCTGTTTATATAATTTAACATTTCGTGTCCTTTTTTTAAATATAAACAAAGCGACCAAGGTAACAATAAAAGTGTACAGAATGTACCGTGATGTTAAGGGCGTTGGACCCGTAAAATTTAATTTTTTAAATATTTGTTCCAAAAACTGTTCAACTTTTGCGCATCAGATAACACGCCATTTCACCAAGTAAAAAAAAATTAGCCCCCGTAGTTTTTGCATAATCACTCTTCAAAGTCCCAAAATGGCCATTGCGGTGTAGCCAAAAAAAAAAGTAATTAACTAATGAATTCAACAACATTACAGGAACTGAAAGTCAATGTATCATTGCATTTTATGATATGTTCGACAAAAGTTAGTTTTGAATATTTCAGTAGTAGCCAACAGTCAAAGTTATGCAGATATTTACTCATTTTCATCAATTTTTTAAAAAAGACAAAATTATATCGCTTTGTGTTTACAAAAGTGTCTTGAAGTAGCTCACATCAATAAGTATCAATATGAATTATCTTGTTTCTGCAAGGTAATTATTTTTTTATAATTTTGGCTATGTCGCAACTGCCATTTTGTGACTTTGATAAATGATTATGCTAAAACTATGGGACCTAATTTTTTTTTATTTGGGGAAATTACGTGTTATCTGATGTATAAAAGTTGAACAGTGTTTGGTACAAATATAAAATTTTGAATTTTTACGGGTCCAACGTCCTTAACACGAAACATAATTCGTCAATTATTATTTTAGACAGTATGGTCTTCAAAAGTGCTCAATTTACCGCGAACCGCGTATACGTGGCTGAGTAAACCTATTTAGCCCCAGCAAGTTATGTAACATAACAGCGTTACACATTTTTGCTAGCGGAGTTCAACCGCATTGTACCTATGAGGGTGTAAACGTTGGATGCAGGTTCCTGCGCGTTCGACAACAGGTTTGCGACCAGCTCGAGTTATTGCCTTCCAAGTGGCCTGCGCCGACGCGGTCGTGTTTCGTGTTGTCCTGAATGTAAGTCTGGCCAGCCTTGTCTTACGGCATCCTGGCATAGTTTCCCGGTTCGCTGCTCTTGCGCATCTAACTCGGGGCGTGCCGAACTTGTAAGGCACTTAGGATGCTCTCGGCGTTCCGCGTCGGCACCTCAGGTGTCTGCGACTCGGCCTGATTGTTTGGTAAACTGAGTGCTTTCTTCAGTCCGTGCCACGCCTCCCCAACCTACATTTCATTCCGTTGCTGAGCGTTTAATATAAAAGATGAGTGAAAGGAGAGATACGCGTTCTGGCGTAGTGTTGTAGTAATGCACAAACTACAGAGTATTAAGAAAATGCTTAATTGTACATTTTAAAAAATGGGAAGTTTTTTAACCGTACACAGTAAGGGACAGTTACCATACTTCAGCTTGTTAACAGAGCAACTGTTTGGTTTTAATACTATAAAAGTCTGGTGATATCAGTATAAATTTGACTGTTTGCTTAAACATGTTAGGAAAGTTGGGAAAAAATTTTGCCATATCTACTTTCTTAACACTCGTATACTAAGGTGTGGGAAATTTACAAATATTTTTTTTCCAGTGTATGATACCGATAAATTATATTTGTATACGCGTATTTCTTTCTTTAAACTTAACTATGTCGCTTGTTGAAGTATTCGTAATTAGTGAACAGTTTAGCTTATTTTGTTTCTACTTTACATATTTTACTTCTGATGTTGGACGCCATGGTTTTCTCAAGTTATAGAGCGTAGGTGCATCGTAAAACATAATATGTTTTATTCTACTCTGGTTGAAACACTTATTGACACGGACAAAAAATATTCACATAATCCCTCCCCCCCCCTCATGAAATTGATAAGTAACGTGGTATCGGCTTTTTATCAAGAGATAAAGCAAACAGCTGTTCAGGTGTTTCCAAATATTGCGCGATACTTGCGTGAAAATATTAATGTATTTGGGTCAAGAAAGTAGCCAAAAATGTCTTTCTTAGTTTAGTCCGTAGACCTGCTTTATTTGAGAAAGTATTTTTGTATTGAGCTTTCAAATAATATCGTATATACTGCTAATGTGTGTGACGTATCTACCCAAAAAGTCCTGAATTAAGTAATACATTTTCCCCATAACTAACGCAAAACTCAAGAGACATGCTGGAAACTATAACAAAGCCCACAAGCTTGTTAAAGTTTTTTAACGTTTATATAACCTGCATAATAATTGAGGAGTGTTTGTGGGAAGCGATATAATTGCCAAATAGTAAGTTTTTCAGGAAATGAAAAAAGAAAAAAGAAAAGCATATCACAAATGATTTTATAATTCGAACGTTGTGTTACATTTATTTATAGGACTGTATGTGTGAAAAGAACGGTTACAGAAATTATTTAGAAAAATGTTACTTCAAATGGCACTTGTATCATTCTCCATGCCAGCGGTTACGGAGTTACACCATGTGCATTTTACGGACGTTTGTTCGAGCTGAACAATGCATTATTGGCACTTATATCACTTCCTAGGGTATTAGCAACAGGACAAATAACTCTTTTAATGGAAAACCTCAAAATGCGATTTTCTGGCACTTATATCGTTTCCCACAAACACTCCTCAATTGCATAGATAGGATTTGTTTCTTGGAGGAAGACAAACGGGACACAATGGACGTGATGTAACATTGACTATTCACATTCTGTACATTATTATTTACTAGGAAAATGACAGTATAGCCTATTTTGTTGTGGGAACACTATTTATACATGGCTCACAGTGTAATACTTTAAAAAGAGAAACTGATAGTAACTGATGTAAACGGAAGACGCTGTACACTTAAACTTTACATATTTGTGTATAAAATACAAATATCCAAGAACTTAAATAGACCCTGAAGTCAAATAGGCATAAACATAAAATACAAAAGTGATGTATTACGTTAGTGAAAAGCACTGCTTCGTTGTGACAAGGTGGTCGAAGGGCGTGTGAATTTCTCAAAAGCCAATATTTTGGTATTTTCTCGTCGGAAGTTGACCCATTTCATAAAGGTGGGTCTCATCTCCTCATCCCATTATGCCGAGAACTTCAATTGCCATCGCCCAGGTGTAAGCCTTGCAGTTAAAATTGTTTTAGTTCTTAAGGCTCGGTTTAAGTCGCCATATTGAACTTTATTATTTTTCGGTTTTTGGGAATTCTAAGAAGAAAACTGTTAAATATGCATATTTCAAATTCTATTTACATTTCGATACAGTACAGACCTTGCGATTTAGCTGTTAACTTATAATTACGCCGTAATGTGTGTGGCAAATTTTTTTTATATTCATAATTTGCCAGACTGATTGCGACCTGACTATACATTACCAACTCGACCGCCATGTCTGTACTGTAGTACAAACTAGATAGAATCTGCGTATAGTCGCCGATTTAACATTTTTCTTCTCAGAATTCCAAATAAGCGAAAAATAAAGTAATTCAATATGGCAACTGAAACCGAACCCATCCCCATTTTTTATTTGTACCACATATTTTTTTTCTTATTTTAGACACAAAATGTGACTAAATTTGGCTCTTATGAAATTTTTTTTATTTCTCATAGTTTTCTCGTAATGGCTTGTTAGTCATATTTTGCACGTTTCCGTTTTAAGGACTACACTAAAACCAACTGATACACCAAACTCAAATAAATCACAGTGGATAAAGACATTGCAGGCTACAGTGTCATGCTCATAAAAATAAAGAATATAAATTATTTGTATTTTAAAATATTGCTGAAACTGAAAATACAAATTTAAAAAATGCAATTATTATTTTTAATTTTTAACATTTCTGAATTCTCAACTTTTTTCCCTGTATTTTTGCGGTTTTTTTAAATCCAAAATGTTTCGTTTAGGGTTTAGATATAATTTGTTCGGTAACGTAGCCTACGATATGTAACCTTATTTTATATTAATTATATATGTGTATTAATTTAGATTAAAGACTATCATTTCTATAAATTTTTTACGTTTTCTGTTTGATGAAGTTTGAACGCAACGGAGTGTGTTTGTGCAAAAATCACTTGTGGCAAAAGAGAACACTGCTTATTCCATGGGAACAGCTGCGAAAAGGAATGTGCACACAACTGTCAAAGGTATTTTTATACGACGGATCATTCTAGGTTCAACGCCTGTATTGCAAAGAAGTGAAGTTAACGGTGGCCTGTGCTCTGTCGACGTACAAAACGTAAATATCATTATTCCCTGAGTTATGAGGGTGAAACCATACATTAAGGCTTGCAATTTCAGGGTTTAGTTCCCTTTATAACGCAGCGCAGGATGTGAATAGGAGCATCCGTTTTAGTGTTACTTGTGTGTAGTTTCGTTGATAGCGAACCGGATGGCAGCTATCGCTAATGCGTCATCTGTAATTTTAGTATGTCGTCTGAATTGTGCACGTAGCGAGCGATGTTGTTCTACACTAGCGTTTGCGTTTTTGGTTGTGCATGTATGGTGTGATATTTCCTGCAGTGCGATGTAACTGAAAACTGTGTAATGAACTTAGAATTTTTCAGTAGGCGTAGTCTTGTTCTGAGTTATACGTACCGTGTTGTCGGTTATGGTTGCAGATATCAGGTCTTTATGAAGGGCGCACACAGTAGTACTGCATGAAGTGTTGCAAGCTTACAGTGTTGCTCGCAAGATTTTCAGAACAAGCTGCTCTTGTATCTGGCTGAGTAAATGTATCCCCTCTTTCCTTTGCCTTATGTTTCACTCAAAAATGAATGGCATAGCTTACAAACAGGGTTGTCCAATTACATGGTGGCTGCAAATCAGGACAGTGGACCACGCCCTAAAAAAAGTTAGCTTTACCGATAAATTGCATAAAAGTTATAAGGATATTAGGGTTACATTATTTAGGTGTAGTAGCTATGTTTAATGTTCTTGCAATACTTTGTCAGCCAACCGAACAACGTGACAAAACCTTTATAACAAGTGTATAGTGTGTTAATTGAGTGATAATATTGAGGGAAGATTATTTTTTTTTAATAAGGTTAATTTATTATGTTTATAGTTAACGAAATTTACAAAATTTGTGGTAGCTACCAAAGAGCTATCACAAATCCACAAATTTCGTAAATTGCGTAGACTACACGCGCACGCACACACACGCGCACGCACGCACACACACACACACACGCACACGCGCACACATACACGCATGCACACATACACTCGCACGCACACACGCGCACGCATACACACGCGCACGCACACACGCGCACGCACACACACACGCGCACGCACACACGCGCACGCACACACGCGCACGCGCACACACGCACACGCGCACACATACACGCATGCACACATACACTCGCACGCACACACGCGCACGCATACACACGTGCACGCACACACGCGCACGCACGCACACACACACACACACACACACGCACACACACACGCGCGCACACATACACGCGCACGCATGCACACACACGCGCACGCATGCACATGCACAGGATGATTCTTAATTAAACCGACACCTTTCGTGAGGTGATTCCTGACGACGAAATATATTGAAAACGTGTGTACTTAGAGCCTGTAGTTATTATTTAGGGCGCTACACACCCTTAAAGTAAGAGGTTTGATAATGCTTTTGTGAACGTAAATTAGAAACCACGAGATATCAACGACCAATTTTCGTATAAAGTTTACGTGAACGAAGCTGTTAAAAGTGTTGGTTTGCATTTTTTAAAATCATCCCTCTAATGTTAATATAATTCGTGTAAGGGTCATTGTAATTGTTCAAAAAGCGGTAACAGTGCATTTTAAACAAAAATTTTTTGATAAATTAAGAAACAAAAGTTTGATTGTAACAAAAAAAGTGGCCTTTGCCTGACACTCTTAAGGACATTGGTTCTCGCTGAATACGGTTTGTATTCTTTTCACAAGTTGAATAATAACGCCTGCCGCTATATGTAACCTGTGTAACGTACGCAAAGCGGATTGCCTACTACACGGCCGTAGTGCTTTATACCTTTGTTTTGTGAGTATTTATGGCCTGTGTGTCGTGTCAATTTTCGCATATTCGCCCAGTGACAACTAAAAAATAATACCAGTATTGTGTTACATGGTTGTTTAAAGAGGCGAACTGGGATGTCGGTGCACAACTGGGCTATGCCCTAGAAAGGATTGTCAGATTCTACTCTTCATGCTTGATGTCTTTCGAATGAAATATATTTATTATTCGTTTCTCAGATGTGATTTATGAAGCACTGTTAAGCTAATAAAGTCGTCAGATAATGGCCCCTACTGACCTACATGTATGTTTCGAACTGCGCTTTTACTCAACTCGAGGCGATTTAATGTCGTTAACGATACACTTTCCATCACCAACCTGATAAAATTAAGGTAGGTCCTTGAATTTTCGCGTGTGGGACGATGCCGTTTGTCGGCGAGTTTTCTCGGGCATCTCCAGTTTCTCCCGTCCCTTCATTCCGTCACTGCTCCATACTTCATATTACCCCTCACCATCACTAAAGACCTAGATATTAAGGACTAATCATGATCTCACCTCACCTGAAAAAAATTAAATATTTAATAATGAAGCAAACCAATGTTCACAGGAAACTTCAATGTTACGTTCGACAGATCTGTCAGTGCTCGACTTCTTCTTGTGGGGCTACATACGTTCACTTGTTTATGAGACTCCAATGAACAGCATAGCAGAACTTTTTGACTGGATTTCCGTCGCCACAGTTTACATCGCAGATAGACGTGGGATATTTTCCCTCGTGTGGCACTAAATAACCGGACATGTACTTTGTGCGTCGAAGTCAATGTTGGACATATTGAGCATTTACTATAAGAATATTACAAGGGCAAGGTATGACACGGCTTTGTCTGCAGTCGTGTCAATATGTTTTATGATCTTATTGTTGGTTTATGTAGCTATACAGTAGTTGCCAATACATTAGTAGAATCGTTTTGAGAGAACTAGTAATTTGGTATGGGGCTCTTGTTACCATCGTAATAACTAGCTTGACGCATGATGTGGCGTACCATGTTTGACTATTTGCTCGCATACGTTGTGCAGCAATTTCTTTACCTTTATGAGGTCGTATCGCAATACATACATGACTAAGAATGTTACTTAATTGAAGATGTCTTTGAACTTTGGTTTGCTGCGTTATTAAACATTTAATTTTATCAGGTTGGTGATGGAAACTGTCTCGTGTCGTGAACGACATTAAATCGCACCGAGTTGAGTAAACAAGTAGTTAAGAACATACACTTAGGTCAATATGGGCCATTATCTGACGACTTTATGAGCATAACTGTGCTTCATAACTAATAAAAAATAAAGTTAGTTTGAAAGACACCGAGCATAATGGGTAGAATCTGACAATCATTTCTAGGGCATAGCCAGTTGTGCACTGACATCCCAGTTCGCCTCTTTAAACAACTATGTAACACATTCTGTGAACATTAATACTGAACCAACGGCGGTTTGAAGGTCAGTACAGCCATTAGTCGTACGTAATTTGTACGATTATGTTCGTATTTTTATTATTAATGTGTAATTGTTAATATTGGTATTATTTTTCAGTTGTCACTCGGTGAATCTGTGAAAACTGAGACAACATACAGGGCCTAAATACCCACAAAACATAGGTATGAAGAAGCACTGCAGCCGTGTGGTAGACAATCCGCATTGCGTATGTTACACAGGTTACATAGCTGCAGACGTTATTAATCAACTTGTGAAAATACTACAAAATGATTTTCAATGAGAACCAATGTCCTAAAGAGTGTCAAACAATGTCAACCTTTTTTGTTACAATCTAAACTTTTGTTTCTTAATTTATCAAAAAAATGTTGATTAAAATGTACGGTTACCACTTTACGAACAATTACAATGACTCTTACACGAATTTTATTAATGTTGGAGGGATGATTTTAAAAAATGCAAACCACCACTTTTAACAGCTTCGTTCACGTAAACTTTATACGAAAAATTAGTCTTTGATATCTCGTGGTTTCTTATTTACGTTCACAAAAACATTATTACACCTCTTACTTTAAGGGTGCGTAACGCCCCTAATAATAACTTTAGACCATATGTCGTATTGTTTTCGGCATATTTCGTATTCAGGAATTATCTCCCGAAAGGTGTCGGTTTAATTGAGAATCACCCTGTATATAAGTTATATGTGTGCATGCATGCATACATGCATGCATACGCGCGCACACACACATTTCGTACCGAATGCGATTATACCGGCATATTCATTGGTGCTTTTTTTTTTTTTTTGTGTGTTCCTAGTAATGCGGCTACCAAACAAAGCACTTGAGAATTCTAATAGTAAGGAGTGGTTCCCAGGAAACTGTGCTTCTGTGTGTGTAGCGAAAAGTACCCTGGCTAATAGTTTTCTTGGAAGAGAAACGTGAAGCAAGCAGATGATCACTTGCGTGATGGCGGGATTTGGATTTGTTAGGCTAAACGCTGTATTGTCGTGCAAAACCTTGCAGAAGTTTTTGTGTTAAGAGAATGTAGACTGTCACTTCTAATGTAGAAAATATTTTTTTTGGATCATAACTGAATATTTAGGGAAGTAACTTAACTGAAAATATCCATCGTAATGTCACAAAATACGTCGCCTCTCACTTGGGCGATCCGAACTCGATCCCCGCGGTGGGTTCGGGCTCGGATTTTACGCACGTGGGAAACGTGGTTTTCTCAGGAACTCCCGCGATTTCGCTTGGCATTTCTCTTTCCGTCGCTGCTCCTACCTTGGGCCGCCGGGTGGCGATAGGCCTGTCTTCGCTAGTCTAGCAGCCGGCTCACTCTTCATCACCCCGGCCTTCTCCCACCCGCATTGTGACCGTGCCAGAATGCGAGAAATATGTAAATTCAAGGGGGGCGGGGATGGGTTGGGGGTTCTAACCCCATCCCATTAGCCACAAAATATTGAAAAAAAAAAAAAAATACACTAAAATATTACATATATTTTGTCCAGTATAATATTCAACGTTTCGTTTCGAAAAACTGCCAAAACAGCGCTATTTTGCAGCTAGAAATCAAAATTTTCCCGGCGAAGGAACCCTGGATCCCCTGTTTTAAAAGATGGTGTCTGTTCATTATAGTATTATTCTCAGATTACCCCCACCCCCTTCTTTTTCTTACAGAAATCCTGACTACGCCACTGCATTCGAGGAAAAGTAATTTTAATTTTATTATATTTAAAAAGCGTAGCTATTGTTTTATTGCTATAATTTATTCTAGTATCTCATACAAAGTGCACGTTAAGGTACTTAGCTGTGCCTAATTTTACCATATTTACAAATATATCTCGCTGAAATCTTGGCTCAGGAAGAGTAGAAGCAGTATTCAGAATGAAGAGTGACATGGGTTTGTTAACGTTTGTTGCAGGAAGCAGCCATCTCCCGGCGGCAGCAGCTGCCGTTGCTTCACTGCCCTACGGCACCAACATGGTGAGTACAGTAGTAGCTTACGACACCACCACCGGCCTGACGTCTACTGCCGCGCGACGCCCCTACGCACCAGTGTATACGGGCGTCGGCCGAGCATATCGGCGAGAGCTGATAGTCTTCCACATAAGAAAAGTTTCCTCCTCGTGACGCACATGAGTGTTCCAGTAAAGAAGTGGTTAGCGCGCAGAGGTCTTCGTGGTACACCTCGGAAGGGGCAGAAACGTATAATGATTGAGATCACTTGCGTACGTAGCCTTGAGGTTAGAACCTCGGCCTCCTGGCTTGCAATTAAGATCAGTTAACACGTTCTCTTTTTACAACAATATAGTTAGCTCACTGTAATAAACATTGGTTTGTTTTATAATATCCGACCACGCGGTGGAGTGGTAGCTGGACCAGTCACTGAAGGGCTGGCGTCCTCTGTACGATCATAAAATTTTAGTAGTGGAAAATTTTGGTCCGGGTTCAAGTCTTTATATTTCGCTGTGCTTCCATACTCGTTCACTGCAGAAAGCATTTGTATGTCTCAGCATTGATCGTGCAGCTACGGTTTGACCTACCAAACGTTATTTCGAGGACAGCATCCACCACCATATTGGCGTAGTTATTTATAAATGTAATATAATTCAAGTGTAAAAAAATCGTACCCGCAAAGACATTTTTTTCCACGGTACAAATTCTTTAAAGATAAAATCAGAAGTGTAGGACGTTAAAGGCACTGTCCTTTCCTCGTTTTCGTAATGAAGTATTGCGATTCTTCCGTAGTCAACTAACTGCACACCGTAACGCCGTTGAATAAATGTGAACGTTACATTATTTATTAAAGTTACCTTTGTTAGGAATTTTGTGGACTGAATAAAATTTATTTAATATGTTCGTAAATGCAATGGGCAGTTTGCGTATACATTAATTAAAAATATGGACACAGGCTCTCTAGTTTCTGATTTTTTAGCGATGTTAATTTTTTACGTCTAAACGAGAGCAGATATCAAACATCTGTCTCGCAGTTTTGTTTCAAATCGCCGTCTGTGTGTTGGCTGATTTTTTTCAAGGCAGTAAATACTAGGATTTTAGTGTATTACGTAACTAACGACATTTTGGTTAATTGACTTTTTAGACGAAACCGTATAATTTATTTCTTTGAAAAAGTAGCTATCACGGCGAAAACCATTTTAAACAAATATACCAGAAACTAAAGTGCATTGCCTTAAGAGGGCGTGGTACATAATTCAACGCTAAAATTATTAATCTATAACTGTAGGTTTCTTAAAGCCAATTAGCGAAAATTAAACAGTAGCAATCCTAGACAATAGTTTTAGTCAACGTTTTAAACAAACTTGTTTCCAGTGTTACGAACTTCTGAGGCACAATCTCTGACGCCGGAACCTCGTGCATTTAACTGCGGCGCAAGAGATCACACGTAACGAATTAGTAATTCTGAATAAATATTTACTTATTAAGTTGGCAGATACAATTATCTAGGATTGTCATTGAGTATTTTATCCATATTGGCTTCGAAAAAAGCGTAGAAATCAATATATGTTTTCAGCGTTTTTTTATCTATCACGCACTCTTAAAGCAGATCCATGCATATATATAGGCCATTCGGAATAAAGTGAGCACTAAAGATTTAACCTTTCAAAAAAATCACTAGCCGTTACTGCATATACATCACCACTAACAAGAGTTACTTTACTGCTTGTATGGTTGGTAGCGATTTATTGTACGTAGTTCCGTGTATTTTCCTATTTGAATACAACATTAGTGAAAGAACATATGACGAACTCGACCTGTATGTATTTAATACACTTCAAAATATTTACTTATGATCTTATTGAC
>PNEQ01086656.1:11752-37630 GCA_003012365.1 Medauroidea extradentata | reverse complement strand
TATGGATCCCATTCCGTGGCAGCATATTCCAACATGGGTCGAACCATTGTACAATAAGCCTTTTCCTTCACTTCACAACTAACTCCCTTCAACACCCTTCCCAGCAAGCCTAATGCTCTTCTTCCCTTCTTAACTACTCTCTCTACCTGCTTTGTCCACCTCAGATCGGCCTGCAGCATGACCCCTAAGTATTTATACTTTGTGGCATCCTCTATCTCCTGCCCATCCCACCTGTATATGTCTTTTACTCACCACTTTCTTCTTCGTAAACCTACCCAACTTGGTCTTTCGCACATTAATTTTCATTTCGTTAACCCTAGTCCACGACCACAGCCTATCAATATCCGCCTGCAAGTTGTTTCTGCTGCCCACCTCTGAGTACAACACACAGTCATCTGCAAACAATCTAATTTTCCCTGAAATCCTAAAACCCATGTCATTCACCATAATGGACTGCACACTCTGATGTGATTTCAACTTGGCGTAACTTTCCACACAGCTGCCCATGTTTTTCTCTACCTACTTGCTAATTCAGGTATCCAACACAGTAATCTAAAGGTACGTTACATTTGTTAAAATTATGCTAGTGAATTTTGTGAGTTTTGTTCTAAAGAAAAATCAGTAATCCAAAGGCATGTTAAATTTGTTAAAATTAGTTTTGTGAATTTTAGTCAAAAAAAAAAAATAATACCTTGAAAATTGTTTTAAACTGTTTGAGAAAATTGAATAGCAGTAACTGCTTGAAATGTTACTTGATTTCCTCTACTAAGGATTAGGAAGGCCTCTTAACACAATGTTTCTTTAAAAAAAATATTAAGATATCTACCAAAAGTATATTTATTGTTTAGACACATAAACTGCTAAAATAGCACCATTTTGCACCTTGAAATCCAAATTTTACAGTGGGAGGACCCTAGGACCCCCCTTCTTTAATGGGGGGATAAGTGTTCATCCTCGTATGCAGCCCTACCTATGTCAAAATCCACGAGCCACACCTGCTTGTAGGTTGACATTCACAGAATACTGGCATACGCTGTTGAGAGTGAGATGAAGATAAATGTCCATAAGACTAAGATAGCAAGGTTTAAAAGGAATAGAGTGGCCAGCAGAGAGATACACAGGGGCAAGAGATGACTGATCTAGAAGGGGTGGTGCCGGATGACCCTAGGTGGTTAAAGCTGGTAGAGTAGTTATGAAAAGGAGGGCATTGTGTATGTTGGCAAGGATGCTGAAGGAAGTCAGTTGTGCAGTGAAAGAAATTGTGTATTACATAATGGTATGGTCAATGTTAGAATATGTGGCAGCAGAATGGGTCACGTATGTGTATGTGCAGGAGTTGAATGTATACAGGAGGACATTGAGGTAGGTGAAGGGTAAATAGAGAAGACAGAGGGAGGAGGGACAGTATTTTAGGCTTTCATTGATAATTAAAGAAATGGGATGGAGTTCTTTGAAGAACAGGAGGAAGGAAGTCTGGTCAGAATATACAGGTTGATAAGTAGAGAGGGAGGTTGGATTGCCAGTTGGATAAGGGAGGGTTACAAGGGAAGAGAAAGCAACAGTGAGAAAATTCAGAGGGTGTGGAGGAGAACGGGGCGAGGTAGTCACTATGCTTACTAGGATGGTGAAGGAATGAAACTTACCGCGGGAAGAGTAGAGGACTGTAAGGGAGTTGGAAAGTACATTAACAATGTGAATTTTAAGTGAAATTGTCACAGAGTGGCAGCCCAATAATTGTGAGTGTTAAGATTAATAGAGAATATATAGAAAGGTGCATGTAAAAATAAAAGCAGCCTATGAGGAAGTAGTTTTTCATTGTTGACAGTCTTGTATATGGTTTTATTATAATTTGACACAAGCTGTTAATCTTTCAAATTACTTTTGTGGCAGATACTTAATTCGCGGTCTTTGCTATTGCTCTCCCATAGTCTATACGTCAGTGTTAATTTTTGTCCTTAAACAGGCCCTGGTAGACTCTTACCTCCTTTCTCCCGTGTACCTATACTCCAGGGATTTGTGTTATTTGATGGTATATAAAGCAACCAATATAAATAACCTTTTAATTTTCTTAAAAGATAAGTAGGATATGGTAAGCCTAACTTAATTCAAGATAATTTCTTATCCAAAAATACAAATGTGTTGGTCCCAACTAAACTGAACTGTCTAAATGCTCTACTTAACACAACTCTTATCTTGCTTCAGGATGCCAAAATTAAGGAAACGAAACCTGAATGATAGTGTCGTGGTATTTAATGTTAATGAATGGCTATAACATAAAATATGATGTGGCAACTGTTCAAGAGAAATTTGTATTAATCAACCTCACTAAAATGTTATCAGGTAGGCCCTATTATAATATTTTTGTGCTATCTTTTTTACATGCACAAAAATGTAAACTTCTAATAATAAATAAATTTACCATACAGCTAGGGAATTCTATTATGTAGGATGTAAGAAAATTAATAGCCCAAACTCCGGGAAGTTGAAAAAGTAAGCAGACTGGTTACATGTAAGACAATATTGAAGGTATGAGCCTGTGAAAATGGAGTTTAAAAATAGTATTTGGTTTTCCTTCTAACTAGTTTTGGTATTGTGACCTAATGCTATTTTTTAATTTCATTTTCAAGGATTCATACCTCCCTTAATATTCGCGTGTCATAAAAATGTGTCTCATATCGAGTCTGCTTACTTTTTTTTGAGGAATCACCTCCTGGAGTTTGGGTTGTTAATTTCCTTACATCCTACATTATAGAATTCCCTAGATGTATGGTAAATTAATTTTTTTATTTTTGATTTTACGAAAAATGTAAAATTACTGCACTTGTGCAAAAAGTTCACTTACACTATAATGAAATTTCCATAACTTATATGTAGGCCTAAAATTAATTTTTTCCTTGCTTAAATAGTAAAATTACAGTATTACATTAAAATTATCTGACTAAAATTCATTGAAGGTGTAGGGGAAAATTATTGTAAAACATATACAGAATTTTCTGTTTACCCATAAACAAATTTTCAATAAGAAGTTTGACACAACTCGGAGAAATAGCAGACTTCATTAATTCCAGAATGGTAAAGTGGTAAGGGTACAGAGCTGCTGAGATTACAAGTAGTGGTTCGAATTTCTTTATGCATGGGTGTTGCAGGCTCATAATTTTAAGGAGCCGCTTGGGGGGGGGGGGGGATGTAGTAGGTATACACAAAGAACACCCAAACCCCTGAACATAGCAGGATCTGGAGGGTCCTCCCCAGGAAAATTTGGGGTTTCAAGGTTCAAAACGATGCTATACTAAAAAAATTTTTCATACCTAAAGATCTTTGGTATACATATGGTTAATTTTTTTTTACATAAAAGTGGTTATAGTGAAAAATGTTACACACGTACAGTTAAACTACCTGCGCTGGAGCCTTGATTACCCAAAATAATTATTTAAATATCTGGTGAAACCAGAATTTTTTCATTTTGTAATATTAAGAGTATTCGACACAAACACTCATAAACATAAATTATGAGTAAAATAGTTTAAAACACTTTAATTGTCATTACAGTATTTTCTTAAGTTCTTATTTTGAAGGTAAAATATCAGTACATTACTACATGTATCTGCTAAATTTTGATATTTACAATTACCAGAAAACAGTTTTTAGTTACACTTTACGTCCTTCAGTTGCTGCAATTTCTGTTCGTCTTCAAGGGGGCTGCCTTGGTGAACATATGTTGCATGTTTGAGGCCTATAAGTGTAGAAGCAGCAAGGACGATGCTGCATGCACTTCATCTAGGCGCAAATCTCACTGAAGTGGCATGCAGTTTTCTCGCAACTTGCCTCTATCCAACTTTCAGTGATCATCATTTTATGACAAGACATTAATGACGAAGATGGTGTACACATCTCCACCTTTTAAAAGATTCTGTGGCAGTATTTTCATACCTGAAAAGACCATAAAATCAACCATTTTCGGCAGCGTAAAAATAAACTTAAGTGTAAATAGAGGATCTGAAATGGGTATACATGAGTATGATGTTCTTTGAATACTGTTCTTTAACAGATGTAGCTTACGAATACTGAGCAATTTTTAATAATCTAGCAACAGCCAAAGCTTTGCGCCCCACTCGGTGGCCTGGGCAGGCAGCCACATTAAAGTAAAAATTATTTCATCTGAAACCTGGTTACAATATGCTACAGCAAATGATGTTCACTTATCACTTCTGAATATGAAATTTTTGGTTCTGAATCTTTGAAAAGGTTATAAGGGGAATTCCAGACACCTTTGTCTTTTAATATTACATCTTAAAATCATAGGGCCACTGTAGAGTGTCTCGTACCGGGAAGAAAACTGCAAGCCAGTTTAGTGACTTGTGCCTAGAGGCCAATGTTATGCGCTACACGTGTGCTGTTTTGCCCTGAGTGCTCCACACTTCTTGGTATGAAAAACAAAATACGTCTGCCCAGGTGGCCATTTTAATTTGACTTGGGTGATAAACCATTTCCCTTATTATCCTGAGGTAAGTAGGGCAAAAAGTGCGTTTCCAGTTACAAATTGATTACGTCATGTTTACTTGTGTATTTAATGCAATACTGTCGGCTTTATTAGTAGATACCAGCATCGAAACAGTAAAAAGAAATCCTGTTTTAAGATGCAACTATTAAATTTAATTTTTAATTGAAGGGGTTAAAAATAGCTTAAATCTACCTTGGTAGTGTGTCCTGCGTGTACCAAGAACCACATGTTGCTCTTTTATTGTTTGACAGTACCTTTTGAGGGTACTACGTGATATCTCAAATGAGTTCAAGCAATATTTTTTGTCACCTTTAACTTACCGGATTTCAAAAGTTAACAGGCTTCTTAATTAACTGCATGTGTATCTCGGTTACAGAGGATGGCTGTACAATTTGTATATTCAGTGAGAATCACATTAGTCAGCAGCATCCGATAGTGTAGCACCCCAAATTGAGTTTTTAGTTATTGTTTATCATCTATTTTTGAAGCAGCTTAGCAAACTCAGTAGAGGTGAGTGAATTTAGATACAGCACTGATAATACAGTAACATTTTGTTGCTTGTTCATGAATGTTACTTATTTCAGCACTTCGAAACACCTCTGTAATGCATACACATTTTGTGTACGTTATAATCAGGTACTTTACTTAAGGCTCTGTTTCATTCACCATATTAAATTTAATTGAATTTTATTTATTTTAATTTTTGAGGAGAAAAATATTTAATCTGCGGCTATACCTGAAATTCTATGTGCTTTGCACTACAGTACAGACATGACGTTTGAGCTGATAATGTATAATTAAGTCGCAATCAGTGAGGCAAGTTATTAATGTAAATAAAAAAAGTTAGCCACACTGATCGTGGTGAAATTATTTGCTAACTTCTAAATCACAATGCCTAAAATGTAGCGAGTGATAAATCAAATTTCAGGTATAATATCAGATTTTACATTCTTCTCATCAGGATTTCAAAGAAACGAAAAATAAAATTATTTCCTATGGTGACTGAAACAGAGTCTTAAGAGTGAATGTAAAATGCTACTCATGTTGCTTCAGATAGTGTAAGGGAGACCATCCGGAATTTGGAAGGTCAACTTAAAAAAAAATGGCAGAAAAAATACTCCGTATTGTTTCTCTAGTGCATAATTATCTATGGACTCTGCACTTCCACATTCAGCAATTGGCAGCCCTGGCATTGCCTTTGTGTTTAACCCAGGAAATTTTTTTTTACTTCCTATGCTATTTCTGGGAAGAATCCCCTTTTCTAGTAAGATTCAAGCAAGTAGGCTTAAGTTAACTTCTTAACCTTTTTATTTAGCAATATATATTTGTTTTGTATTTTGGCTGGTTTGATAGCTCCTAAACAGCTTGCTTAACAGCTTGCTTAACAACATGAATACTATATTTTTGAAAAAACAATTTTTTGGAAACAATTAACTGCAGCTTCCGAATCTAGGAATCATATGAGTGTAAGCATATTCTCTCAATTCAGCAGTAAACAAAAAGTTTGTAAAATGTGTATTGAATATATTAGGATCCTTGAAGATACTTTTATGCAGAAAATAATTTTTTACTTTAATATTTTTTTATCAAAAGAAATTACAAATTGTCAACTCGGGCATGCAAAATGAATTAACAAGGTTTTAACATCACTTTTTCTTGAATTTACCGGGGTTTCTTGACATATTTTAATTTATTTTGGTAAAAAGGGCGTGCTGCACATGAGTAAATTTTGTAGGCATAACGGTACGTTAATGGTGTTGAGTAAACTATGAATTATTTTTTTAAAATTTTGTTTTGGGAAATGGACTTTTTCAGATTATCTGTGTTTCCCCAGTTGTGTATCAATTTCCCAACATTAATAAACACAAATAATCAGGAGTTTAATTGTGCTGCCAGATCGGGGAATACCAACTTCTGAATCGAGGAATGTTAGAGTTTCGGCTTCAGATCACAGGTTTTTGCACAATCTATTTTTAAAGTCAATATTAAAGAAAACCACAATGTCAGTTAATTTGTACACATTTCTACACAATAAGGAAGCTAAGGAAATTGGTTCAGTACATAGATTTCTTGGTTTAAACAATTATTCTGCTTCTCAGATATTTTAAACAATGAATTTCCTTAATGTCTAGAGTCCCTGGTGTTCTCCCTTAGTTTCGTCTGTATGTATTCTGGTCTGTGAAAAGCTTCTGTTGCAGGCAGTGGAATGCCTCGCGCAGCAGGAAATGCACTAAAAAAGCCAGCTGTAAAGAAGAAGGGTGCTAAAGGTCATGTATTACCAGAAACCATACCTGAAGGTGAAATCCTCGTTGACACTCGTAAGAAGAGTTGGCGACTGGGACCTCCTGTTGGTACTGGGGGTTTTGGAGCAGTGTATGCAGGTATAACTAATTTATTACTAGACTTGCACATTTATTAGATTCATCAGTTATGAAGCATTTCATAGTAAGATAACATTGCAGCATTAGTACATTATGTTACCGTTTAATTTGTTTTTCTTTGTTGGTTAGAGCATAGCAAAAGTTGGTTAATTTTAAATTTTAAGTGATATAATTTGTTCAAATTAATTTGCAATGTATAAAACAATTTCTTGGTCAGTTATCTTTATTAATATCTATCATAGGGACAATAATATCACCTCGTAGTATATTGTTATGGAGACAATATCCACCTGATTACATCATCACATTCTTGTCATAGCATATTTGTGAATGTGCAGTTTTGTAGCTTCCCTTCTTGCTAGTTGGCAGTAGACAGTTCTCAGGTCATATAATGCCTTTACGAATTTTCCTGTTTCTTTAACTCTGGTTTATTTTTTGCCTCATGGTAAAATTGATGTTTTGTTTGAGTTTATTAGGTATACATTATCTGTCCTCGTAGCTGATGATTTTATAGAACTGTTATCTCAACCTTTTTTTCACTTATAAAATATGCTTCATATCAAATGCACAGCACATTATGTGATTTTTTTATACACAACCTTTCAGGGGTGACGTACTGTATGTTACCTAAATGTTCTTAAAGGTATCTAGTCATAACATTTCTGTGAATGTATCATTGGCTTGCAATGAGCTAGTTGGTTCAGGCATTCTGGGACATAGCACAGTTATAGTCCATCTTGCGTAACAATTCTAGTTTTTGATGGTTGTGTCATGTATTAAGATTTGTTTCCTTGAAAACCACATTTTTTTTGTCTGCCGCAGGTGATCTGTGCACATGCATACACTAGAGGAATGTGAAATAATCAAAAACATTTTATAAATATGTATGCTCAAGCAGCTACTGTTGGCAATAACATGAATGTGCTGTATTTGCTGGAAGTTTTTGTAATATCAATAATATTCTTTTTTTCTCTGGTCGGACTGGAGAATGACATCTCACCTAACTCCAACAGTATCTTAAAAAGTTAGCTGCTAGAGTGTTGCCAGCAGTTGGTTGGGCTGGAATTCCTTAAATTATTGACACTGCGCCATCCCTAACATGTCACATTTTTATGCATTACCTCAAACAGATTCAAAGACGAGAAATATTTATCCTGGACAAATTTCCTAACCTTCCTTGTTTAGAAATGTGTGCGAATTAAATTGTATAGCCTAAGTGGTTTTTTAATCCGGTACCAATTTTAAAATAGGCAGTCCAAATACCTCTTGATGTGATAATCCAGTATTCCTTGATTCAATAGTCAGCATTCCCCGATTCAATTGTATATATAAAATCGGCAAAATTTTCAATGAAAATTACAAGAATGTCTGTAATGCGTAATGTAACTGTTAAGAGAATGTACATTAAGGTTTTCATTATTGTAAAAGTGTATTAAAAATACATAAAAAAAGATAAACAAAAATAGCATTTTATGTAAGAACCTTAAGGAAAAACTTAAATTAATTTCTTTAAATAAACAAAAGTACTAATGTAAAAATAAACTTTTAAAATGTACACTGGCTTCTTTTTTGTGTTATAAGATATTTAATACATATTTTACTAAATTAATTTTTTCACTATTGAGTAAAGGAAAATCTTATGTTCAAATTCCTCGATTCAATAGTCTTTTGCAATATTACCAAAACAATGTTTTTTTAGAAATAAATAGTGTCAATGTTGTTAAGCAACCTGTTGTGAAGCTATCAGCTATCAACTCGGCTGAAATACAAAACAAACCCAAAGAGTATAATATTGTAACATGCTGTGTGTGAGGGCCGGGTGGTTGGAAGCTGTGTCGCAACACCGTGTGGACTAGCCCATGATTCACGAACCGGGCGGCTACATGATGGAAGTCACGCCGAAACTACATCATAGATACCTGTCCCAAATGCGCTTTTACCCTACGAGGTGGCCTACGAGACTCAAGTAACGTCCAAAACATGATGAAATGTCTATTTTTAGACCAGTGCAATGCGGTTATTCCCTTACTGTTTCGCCGAATATATAAGGGCTGAATCGACAAATTGGGGGGGGGGGGGAGTTCACTATTGGTCGTGCTAGAGGAAGGTGCTATGCTTGTGGAGAGAGACTGGTGAAGACATCTTGGTGACGTCAGAGTCTACTGTGAGGCAGCAGGCAGCTACCTTCGGAGCAGTGTTGGGCGACACAAGAGGACTGCTGCGGCGGTCTGACGAGCGAACAGGAGGTGCGCGTCGGGAGTCGAACCGAAGACCTCAAGAGTGAAGACAGCGGTGCACTCGGGGTGCTACGCAGCACGCGGCGATTCATCACCACTGCGGATTATTAAGGTTGTACACTGTCACTATTTGCGAGACTGTTGATTGGATATATGACTGAATTTTATTGTGATTTGTAGTGTTTAATTAATTGATGGTAGACATTTTTTATGCGTTAATTGCCAAGTAAATAACGTGTCTGTTACACATGAGTAATTGTGTGCATAACTAGTTGTGTTGTGAAAGTTATAGTAGATTGCTGTTTTGTGTTTTTGTAAGCTTTGTGAGCTAGTAAATCAATAACTTAATTCAAGTCTTTTATTTCTAATTATAAGACCTCTATCCCAAAAGAACTCATTCTAATTGCCCACACATTTAAGTTTTTGCTCAAACTTGTAACACTTGTGTCAGAAGTGGGTTAGAGGCATAATTAATTTTGTAAGTTCACTCATTGCACAATTACTATTTAATGAATTGAGCCACTTTATAAATTAAATGTTTGAATTTTAATTATAAGGTGCATGATTACAAGAAGCACGTCAGCAAAAATAGAAGCACTAAAGACCCTCATTTAGGGAATAAGTGGCCAAATAAATTCAGTCAAAGACAGTGTAAATGAAAATGTTGATAAGAAAATTGAGAATGTTAGTAATCTTGTAGATAGTGTAACTGAAAATGTAAACAGGCAAGTAGATAGTGTAAAAGAAATGGTGTTCCAGGAAATAGAGTCTGTAAACGAGAAGGTAGGCAGTGTAAAGGAAGAGATTGACTATATGAAAAATAGCATGTGTAATGGTTCAATATCACCACACACGACGCCAGCCATGGTTTCCACTCTTCTCCCTGCTCAGCAGTAGAGGTTCCTCTCTCATCTCCTTCTGGGCGGGGTTCAAAAGTGAAACGGGTTACCTCACCAGTGGAATTGAACAGTATTATTCCAGCATGCGAGTCACAGCTATGGTTTTATTTTGCCACAGAAACAGTCTTCACGTAAATGCTTGCAACTACCGATGGGCTCAGCCTTAGCATAGTATCGTCAACTCGATAAATATAATAAAACAATGCCACTGTTGTTCAAATTACTACTTTCACTTCATTTTGTGCAGGTTAATACACTTAAACAAATACTCCTCACGCCCAATGCTGGGCGATCAAACCCACGTGGCACCTGGCCATCAGAGAAGCATCCATTCACCTTGCCATCTCTCGCACAACCATCCCCAGGGAGCACATCCTCCCGAGGGTGGAAATACCTCTCACAAGATGTCCGCACCACGTGACAAAAAATGCCAAAATTACCACTAGCGCTCCTGCTGGCGGACTACCTTTAAATATAACATTTAATTACACAGTATTTGTTTAGTTGCTTAATAAAGTCACAAAGGAAACAATATATACTCGCAGATTATACAGAATGTTCACAAATGAAATATATATACTATATCAATAATTATTCCTTAAGTAGGATATTAGTGTCCTGAGCACACCCATTACTACTGGGTTTAATTATTATTATTTTAGACAAAAATTAATGGCCTGGTCTAGCAGGAAAAAAAATAACAATACATAATCACAGTATACAAATCCACAAACTACATATTAATATTACTACTGAGGGTTAACTATCCTTGATAGTTACTGTTGCATACACTTTGAACTAAAGTAGGTCGGGCTTCCAAAACTTAACCATAAGACCAATAAACATAAACATTTCTTGATGTAAACTTCATTTAACACATCTTGGCATCCTGGGATCCTGTGTCAATACTGCCACCTGGGCATTGCGTGATAACATATGAGCTTGCTCGAATTATCCTCTAAATCAGTTACAACAGAACTTAATTAAATACAAAAAAAAAAGAGAGAGAAAAAAAAACTTCAAATAGAGGTGGGTTGGGATGACCAAGTACCTCACAACCCCCCAGAAAAACTCCTCAAGACTATGCTTGGTGAAGTTTTCCACCTTTGGGTTTGCGTGAATTCTTGCCGGTGATGGCACTATTGGGAACTGAATGCTGCATCCAGTCTTGCGTGGATCGGTTCAAAGGCACATCCAAGAATACCTTATTATTTTGAGGCTCAGCCGTACCGCATACACGTACCTGTATTTTCCTTTTATGCAATTGAATTATACAACTGATACTAACAAGAAATGGCACCTACTTCGTGACACACTATAATTCATATATCTCATTCCAATAGAACAAATACATCCTTTAGCATTGTCTCCTCGTAACTCATAAATTCACTGTTGTCATAGCAATCACAAGAAACCCACAACATTTGCAATACAAGAGACAAAAACAAATCGATAATAAAAAAAAACATGTTTGAAATATCAACAGGCATCACTGGCTTGGTTACTTAAATCCGCCATTTACCCAATTCCTGCTAGGTATCGGCCAATCACGCTGCCCTGCACCACCCGTCCCAATGTGTGCACTAAACCTCCTACTCTACAGCTTCCCTGGTACATAGCTGCTCGATCTCGCACCTGTGTGTGGGCACCTCAGTACTCCTCCAGGAAATGCTTTTCAAAATCTGGGAAGGAGCAGATCTCCTTGTCACTGATTGCTAACCAGTTAGCGCACCGTCCCATTACCGATCGCTTCGCAATAACCACCTTGTCCGCCTCATTGCTCACGTATACACAAAAAAATTCTTTAAGTCGTGCTAGATGTCGACAAGGATGCTCCCCTTCTCCACCTCAGTAACGCGGGATGTCCTGCTTCCTATAGCTTTGGCTCATTCACATTGTAGCCCTGTTTAGCTCACATCGCAAGTTGTTTTTTTCATTCTCATTCAGCCAACAGTTCATGTATTCAACCTCAGCCCTGAGTGTTAGCACTTCCTGTTCCTGTTTATTTAATTTTCCTTCTCACTCTACCACCACATCCTCTACGGCTATCGTGCGCTCCCGTACCTGACCTACCTAAGTACTTTGTTCCGCGATTTCACTAACTATTTTTGCCTTCATCGCCTTTTGCCCATTACCCAGCTGGAGCATGGCCTCCTTAATCCCAGCTTGACCGGCCTCAACAGTTTCTCTCACCTGTACCATTTCCCCTTTGGCTACTTCTAAACCTCTCTCTTGTTCCTCACGCATTTCTGTTGTCACTTCCTCCAGCCTCTCCTCTCGCTCCCGCTGCATTTTCGTCTCCAATCAATTCAATGTACTGCCGAGTCTCAAATCCAAAATCCTCTCCCTTTCATCCATCCTATCTATCATACTCTTTCGCATTTCCTCCATTTTTCTGCTCAGTTCGGCTTGACATACCTCTGTCTTGTTTCCTAATTTCCTGGCTAACCCCACATTGGCAGTTTGTATCATCTGCATGACCATGCCCAAACTCAACTGATTAGGTGTTATATTCTGAACCTCCACCTCCCAGTTATCTCCTTCGCTCCCGCTTAAGGATCTGCGCTCGTGGCTTAACCCCTAATCTCTGCATCGTCTCGTACACCCACGTGGTCCGCATCATTTCCTGTCCTGTCTCCCGACGCCACTCCTACATCACCGCCTAATGCAATAACGTCAGCCCCGACATCTTCTAAACTGCCTTCCGACTCCATCTCCCGTACAATATTACAGAACTCGTGCGTAAATAACTAATCGTTATGCAACTTTGTCGCTCCCTTACAAGCGAGCACGCAAACAAATACATCAATAAACATGAAACAATAGCAAATTTCAGCTACAAACACAACGCACGCGATGGCCACTTGGTACAGCACGCCTGCAAAATGGCCCTCACACAGCATACACAACACTAGTTATTTATCTCAATGACACATTACGGCTCCGCCTCATACATGCAAATGTGTCTACCACGCTACTTGGTCGTCTGGTCACCTGGCCTACCTGGTATTTTGTCACGCCACCCTTGTTTTCATGTACATGGCGTGTAACACACTGCTGCGTAGTAACATCAACCTCTTCACGCGCACTTTAGTTTCTCCGACCAAAGCGCGCTGTTTATATATTTCTTACGTACTCCCGTTTACCACAACGTGAGCACGCTGGTCATAGATTTCCTGTATTCTCTCCACGCGGTTGCAGCTTTCACCCTCACTTCTGCGCAATAACTCCTTCGCTCAGTCCTCACGTTGGTCCACCAAAATATAGTGGTTTATCACCACTACACATGACGCCAGCCACGGCTTCCAGTCTTCTACCTGCTCAGCAGTAGTGGTTCCTCTCTCATCTCTCTTCGGGGCGGGGTTCAAAAGTGAAATGGGTTACCTTTCCTGTGGAAATGAACAGAATTACTCCAGTGTGTGAGTCAGACCTATGGTTTTATTTTGCCACCGAAACAGTCTTCACATAAATGCTTGCAACAACTGTTGGGCTCGGCCTTAGCATAGTATCGTTAACTCGATAAATACTATAGAACTATGCCACTGCTGTTCAAATTACTACTTTCACTTCATTTTTTGCAGGTTAATACACTTAAACAAATATTCCTCATGCCCGATGCTGGGCGATCAAAACAACGTGACACCTGGCCATCAGAGAAGCGTCCATTCACCTTGCCATCTCTCGCACAACCACCCCCAGGGAGCACATTTTCCCGAGGGCGGAAATACCTCGCACAAGATGTCTACACCACGTGACAAAAACTGCTAAGATTACCACTAGCGCTCCTGCTGGTGGACTACTGTTAAATATAATATTTAATTATACAGTATTTGTTTAGTTGCTTAATAAAGTCACAAAGGAAACAATATATTCTCGCAGATTATACAGAATGTTCACAAATGAAATATATATACTATATCAATACTTATTCCTTAAGTAGGATATTAGTGTCCTGAACACACCCATTACTACTGGGTTTAATTATTATTATTTTAGACAAAAATTAATGGCCTGGCATATCAGGAAAAAAATCACAATACATAATCACAGTATACAAATCCACAAACTACATATTAATATTACTACTGAGGGTTAACTATCCTTGATAGTTACTGTTGCATACACTTTGAACTAAAGTAGGTCGGGCTTCCAAAACCTAACCATAAGACTAATAAACATAAACATTGCTTGATGTAAACTTCATTTAGCACATCTTGGCATCCTGGGATCCTGTGTTAATACTGCCACCTGGGCGTAGCGCTATAACACATGAGCTTGCTCAAATTATCCTCTAAATCAGTTACAACAGAACTCAATTAAATACAAAAAAAAATACATAGAGAGAGAGAGAGTAAAAAGGAAATAACTTCAAATAGAGGTGGGGTGGGATGACCAAGTAGTACCTCACACATGCGACAGCAAATAACAGATCTAAGAAAGGAGTGGCAAGACTTTCATCAGCATTAGGAAATTCGCCATCTTGTTACTAGGGAAGAAAAAGTTAATGCTGAATCAATACCTGAAGCAGCGAAGAGAAGACAACAAACTTTAAACCAGGCTTTAGTGTGATTCACAACCAGGCAGAAAAATGGTCTGTCACACGGTGTGTCCAGTGTGCACTACACCAAACATGGGAAACAAAATTTGTGTCAAGCCTGCTTCTTACGAAGGCCAGACTCCATGGCGAGTGTGCCAAAATCAGTTCGAGATTGTGACAACCATAAATTGTTGGTCTGACCAGCAACGTGCTTCTATCTTGCTGTTGTGCTGAGGGGACCTGCCCTCAGTATACTCCTGTCGCTTCCAGAACGTCGTCATCATGAATACTCGACATTAGTTACTGCCCTGGAGCTGCGCTTCGGAGACAAGTACTTACCACATGTCCACCATGCGCAACTAAGAAGCCGCACCCAGATACCAGGGGAGCCACTGCAAGAATTGTGGCAGGATATTGTGCGACTCACCGATTTGTCGCTTGAGGAATGTCCAGAACAGGCACAAGATGTCATAGCAGACGGCTTCTTCGTCGATGCCATTGCCGACGTAGAGGTGCATCAAGCAGTGTGCCTTGCCGCCTCAAGAACTATGCAGGATGCCCTGGCCAGAGCACTGGAGATCGAATCTGCAAGAGGGCCATCAACTCGGCGTGCTGTGCTGACAGTCGCACTGTCCGGCGATGAGATAGACAACAGCCTAGAGAACATCCTGAAGAGAATGGAAACCACAATGAATGCAATTAAGAACAACTTCACTGAGATTACACCCCGCCCTCGACAACAGGGGCGACCAAGCTGTTGGGAATGTGGAGAGCCCGTACACCTAAGATCCCAGTGTCCATGATGGCTATAGAAAAACAAGAAACCAAGAGCAGGATGAAGCTGCCCGACCTGGCCAGCCATCGGGAAACATGTGCACCAGTCTTTAAGGGGGGAAGGTCGGTGGCTGCGGGATTTAAGGCCCCAGTATTTCTTAAAGTACGCTCAGTGAAACAAGATTTTGATGCGATCCTAGTGGAGGGCAGTCTTGATAATGTTTATTGCAGCATGATTTTGGACACTGGAGCAATCATTACTGTTGTCAGACTGGACATCTTGGGGCCATATCCCCAGCAGTCACTGGGCCATAATTACAGACAGCGCTTTCTGACGACAATGACAGGCCAGACCATACCAGTGAAGGGGAAGAAAAAGGTACAGTTGAAGTTGGGTAACCTCTGCATTGAGCACGAAGTGTACATAGCCGATATTGAAGATGGATGTTTATTGGGCCTGGATGTGTTGCGCAAGTTAGAGTGCTGTATAGATACTCAGTCGGGAGTACTAAGGATTGGTAACCGAGAACTGGTAATGACGTCACGACGCAAACTATCCGTGCCAACCAGCTGCCAAGTGGTCTGTTGTGAGACTAGTGTTTTGCCAGCATCCTGTGAGATTGTCATCCCCGTATAGTGTCGAGGCAATTTTGTGCGGCGTGTAGCTCTGGTAGAACATATGAGAAGAGGAAGCAGCTTACCTGATGAGATGGTGATAGCAAGAACATTGGTTTCGCCGAGTTCTCAAAATTTACTTGTTCGAATGGTTAACTTGTCGAACAGGCCAATCCAGCTTGAGGAGGTGGCCATAATATGTGTGTGCAAACAAGTCTCCCAAATAACTACAACCGACACAGAAGCCTTAAAGTCAGGTAACCTTAATGGGACTCAAGGAACTACTGACTAGAACTGAAGAAAACCTGACCTGGAGACAAGAAAAGGTTGTGGCAGAACTCCGGAAGAAAAACAAGAAATCTTTTTCATGTTGGCCACTGGACCTTGGCAGAACATCCCCTGCACATCACATTGATACAGGAGAAGCTAGGCCAATCAAGCAACCCCCAAGACTACTGCCTGTGGCTACACAAGAGACTGTGGATGGCATCTTGAAAGAAATGAAGGACTTGGATGTGACTGAGCCATTGGTCAACCCTTGGCCATCACCTGTTGTGTTAGTTAAGAAGAAAGATGGGTCCACAAAATGTTGCGTGGATTACCGCGGGCTGAAAGATATTACCAAAAAGGATTGCTACCTCCTCCCCTAGATTGATGACGCACTATACAGTTTGACAGGGTCACAATGGTTCTCTACACTTGACATGAAGAGTGGCTACTGGCAGTGTGAGTTGGCGCAAGAGGACAGGGAGAAGACAGACTTCTCTGTGCAAGGGAAAGGAACGCAGTTTAAAGTCATGCCATTTGGGCTATGCAATGCCCCTGCTACCTTTGAACGACTAATGGAAAAGATCCTACCTCTAGATATTTGCAAAGTTTATTTATATGACATCTTGGTCACAGGTAAAACATTTGAAGAACTCCTTAGCAGATTAGATTACGTGTTCCAGAAAGTGGCTGCTGCAAATCTGAAGCTAGTTCCCAAGATGTGCCACCTGTTCCAAAAAAAAAGTTAGTTTCCTAGGGCATGTGGTATCAGCTGATGGAATCCAGACTGACGCAGAAAAACAAGGGCAATAAAAGACTGGCCACAACCGACAGACAGGACACAGGTGAGAAGCTTTCTTGGACTCTGCGCATATTATATAGTAAAGGCGAGTTTATATTGGACACAGACGCGAATGTTGTAGACATCGGTGCTATGCTATCACAGGTTCAAGATGGAGTAGAGAAGCTGCTAGAATATTTCAGCAAAGTGCTGCAGAAACCAGAGGGAAATTATTGTGTCACTCGCTGGGAGCTATGAGCAATGGTGAAGTCCGTGTCACATTTCCACCACTACTTATATATCAGACACTTTACTTTGCTCTATGCTGGTTACTGAACTTTGAGAATCCAGAAGGACAAATAGCTCAATGGACACAACGCCTTCAAGAATACAACTTTGATATACAGCACCATGCTGGTCGTTCCTATAATAATGCAGATGCATTATCCCGCAGGCCTTGTGACCCCAACTGTCGTCATTGTGAATGGCAAGAGGAGAAGAGCGGAGGAGTGCACTATGTTAGAACAACAAGGCTTCAGGCATCAATGGCAGATGGGAAGTTCTCCTGGACTGATGACAAGATAAGAAAATAACAAAGAAATGACCCGGAATTATGCCCAATGCTGGATTGGAAAGAGCAGGACCACTGGCCAGAATGGCAGGAGCTATCTGAACAAGAGTGCTACAACCAAGGCATATTGGGCACAGTGGAGTTTACTTGTTCTGAAGAATGTTGTCCTCTACCGGAACTGGGACAGTGCAGATGGCAGACATGAACACCTGCAGTTGGTCCTCCCAGACAACAAGATCCCAGAGGTACTGAAGGAGCTCCATAATTCAGTGGCAGGTTGTCATTTTGGCATTAATAAGACACTCAACAAGGTTCGAGAGAGGTTTTACTGGCTTCATTGCCGTGAAGATGTCGACAGATGGTGCTGAATGTGTGACGACTGTGTTGCAAAGAAAGGTCCGAGGGTGAGAGACCGAGGTCATCTCCAGAAGTACAATGTCGGTGCCCCATTCAAGAGAATGGCAATCAACATCTTAGGTCCCTTGCTAATAACCGAGAGAAACAATTTCTACTTGTTGGTGGTGCAGGACTACTTCACCAACTGGCCAGAGGTTCTTCCCATACTGAATCAAGAAACCAGCACGGTGGCTGATGCACTGGTCGAACATGTGTTCTCAAGGGTTGGGGTGCCATTGGAGATTCACTTGGACCAAGGACGGAATTTCGAAGAGGCCCTTTTCTGGGAAGTGATGAAGATAATGGGTATAAAGAAGACCAGAACCACTCCTCTACATCCACAGTCTGATGGAATGGTTGAACGCCTAACTCGCACGCTGGAGCAATACCTATCCATCTTTGTTTCTGATAATCGAAAGGATTGGGGCGTTAAAGTACCACTGTTTCTGCTAGCATACTGCTCTGCCGTTCATGAAGCAACTAAGGTGACACCATCAAGGATGCTGTTTGGAAGAGAGCTCCGTCTCCCGAGCAACCTGATGTTCGGACGACCGGCGGAGGAAGACCAGATTGCATCCCCAGTATATGCCAGCGAATTATGTCGCAAGTTAGTTCACACTCACAACTTTGCCCGGCAACTCCTTTGGACCAACACCGACAGAATGAAAACTCGCTACAATAGAAATGTACCTGATGAAACATTCCAAGGAACAACTGGTGTGGTTGTACAATCCTCAGAGGAAGAAAGGATACTGTCCCAAGCTGCAGAAAAATTGGAAAGGCCTTTATAAAATAGTGAAGAACATCAATGATGTGGTGTTTCGGATTGTTCGTCTAAGCTCTCGAGCGAGGGGACCTAAAGTTGTACACATAGACAGATTGGCCCCCTACGATGGACCTGAGACTGCTGTGTCTGTTCGGGACGAACAGACTTAAGGAGGGGGCAGTGTTACATGCTGTGTGTGAGGGCCGGGGGGTTGGAAGCTGTATCGCAACACCATGTGGACTGGCCCATGATTCACGAACTGGGCAGCTACGTGATGGAAGTCACCCCGAAACTACACTTTTACCCTACGAGGCGGCCTACGAGACTCAAGTTGTGTCCGAAACATGACGAAATGTCTATTTTTAGACCAGTGTAATGCGATTATTCCCTTACTGTTTTGCCGAATATATAAGGGCTGAATCAACAACAAATTGGAGGGGAGTTCGCTATTGGTCGTGCTAGAGGAAGGTGCTATGCTTTTGGAGAGAGATGCAGGCGGCTACCTTCAGAGCAGTGTTGGGCAAAACAAAAGAACTGCTGCGGCGGGCTGACGAGCGAAGAGGAGGTGCACGATGGGATTCGAACAGAAGACCTCAAGAGTGTAGACAGCGGTGTGCACTCTGGGTGCTGTGCAGCGCACAACAATTCATCACCACTGCGGTCTCTTAAGGTTGTACACTGTCACTATTTGAGAGACTGTCGATTGGATATATGACTGAATTTTATTGTGGTTTGTAGTGTTTAATTAATTGATGGCAGACATTTTTTGTGCTATAATTTTTAAAAGTTAATTAACGTGTCTGTTACACAGGAGTAATTGTATGCATAACTAATTGTGTTGTGAAAGTTACAGTTAATTGCTGTTTTGAGTTCATGTAAGCTTTGTGAGCTAATAAATCGATAACGTAATTTAACTCTTTTATTTCTAATTATAAGACTTCTATCTCAAAAGAACTCATGGTAATTGCCCACACATTTAAGTTTTTGCTCAAACTTGTAACAATACAAAGCTTAAGAAGTGAACTTACTTGCTTGCTTCATTCCTACTATAAATGGCAATTCTTCTTAGAAATAGCACAGGAAGTTAAAAAAAAAATATCGTTAGGTCCAGAACAGACAATGTAAGGACTTCTGTCACATGTGAAAGTGAAGGGTCCGTAGATAATTGAACGGTGTTATGCATCGATAGACTATTGTACTTTGAAATTGGCGTACAAAAATTATTTTAGTCCCATGTCCTGTGGTTATAAGCATTGACTGTTAGACTAAAATACTTTTTAAGCCTGTTTTAAATCTGAAAAACTGTTTTACTAATAACTTAAAATTTATACTTAGTCTGTTTACGCATAACATCGTCCAATATTGCACTAGAGAATAAAATTGTATATTCAAGCAGTATTTTTTCTGCCATTTTTTAAAGCTCAGCTTTCCATTCCCGCGCAGTTTACTAAATTAATTGCATTTTGGAATACAGCTATTTGAGCTTAATAAAAAATGTTCACATAGTGGGAAATATCATGGAACAATAGTAAATAGCACTTTGTAAGCTAACCAACAGTATTATACTAACCACCAGTTTATCTTGGCTCATTACCTAATGAATTATTTAATTTTTTAGAGGAGATAGATGATACAGTAAAAATAGAGAGAATAAGAAAAATAAACATTTTCAAATTCTGAGTTTGTCATGATATATTCTTTGTAATGACAGATAATCGAGAAAGACTTAATAACTTCCTACCAAACAACAACTCTGCTGGTGTTCTTAATTACATTACTTATCAAATTATCTGAGCAAAGTTGAATAAGTCAGTTCAGTGATTCATCTCACATGAGGGCCAGTTTGAAAGATGTGCATAGTTATTTTTAAATTGTGATTCTATGTCAGCAAATCATATTTCTTTATGTTGGTAATTTGAGGTTTGAATGAGGTTCGTGCCTCAAACAAAAACTTTAATTCTTAAGGGTGCTCTGTACGGTATGCTAAACGGTGAGAAACATGTGTACTGTTATTGAACGTTATTGAGTGAACGAATGTATTGAAAGTATATCGTTTTCGGAGGTAGGTGTCGTAAAGTCGTATAATTGTCTAAGAAATTTGATATGTATAAAAATCTTTTAACTTTTTTAAGAAATAAATCTGGAAAATATGCCTTTTTTTAATAATTTAGTTAATTGTAGTAGAGTAATGTAGCATGAATAACACATAAAACTATGTCTTAGACTTGTACCTTACCGTGATCTATAGTATGTTGCAATATGAACATTTCTGGAATAATTATAATCTTGTAAAAACCGTAATTAAAATTAAATAGTTTCAATTTTTCACCTGACGAAAACAGGACATCTACTCGTTGAGATATCTTGTTTATATCCCCAGTACCTTGAGAGAATGCAGAGCAGTTATGAGAGGATAATAAGTGACAACTCATGTTACCAAAACTGACAGGGATTATCTGCAAGGTGCGATCTATCAGCTAGAGCCCGATTCTCACGAAAATGTGTTCAGTCGGGCCATGCAGTAAAGACGAGTGAGGTATCATTTTATTTATTTCTATTTATTTCATTCGAGTTATTTTTACATGTGGCAAATTGACTTGTCTACCACATAACCACAGTGGTTACAACTTTTAATATCATCAAACAAAGTACATTATTCAATAAGCAAAGAACAGTCTCTTAAAAATTTCAAATCAAAAAATACATTGCAAAAAAAAAACAAATGAGAAAAAAAAGGAAACGACAACATTACAGAAGTCGTTCACAATTCAATGACGCACACATTCACACCAAATTAATGAAAGTGAGATCATCCACTGTTCACTCTGCACTATCAAAATCAGCATTCATACTTTTAAAATGAGCTCTTTTAAATGTAGGTTGCGAATTTTGTTTTACATGTTCTTCCAGTTTATTCCAGACGCGCGCTGCAGAAATTGTAAAAGATTTAGAATAAGCATTAGTACGATGCTTAGGTATGAGCAGAGACAGAGTGGCTTTCGAGCAGATAGCAATTTTATGAAGGGGAAGTAATTAAAATTTAGTTGTAAAATAGGAAGGAGATTTATAATATAAAATCTTTCTTAAGAGAAGGAGGCAATGTAATTTATGTCTGTTTTCTATTCGTTGCCAGGACAAATTTTTATGAAATTGTGAGATATGATTACGTATTTTAAGGTGAAAAATATAACGTATCCATATATTTTGAATCTTCAGGAATCTATTGGCTTGTTCGTCATTGAGGTCGCTGTAAACCACGTGACAGTAGTCAAACAACGTAAAAATTAGTGCCTGGACTAGGTATTTTTTAATGCGCAAGGGGAGTTGAATTTTTAGGCTTTTTAGCTAGTGAAGGGTGGCCAGCGCCTTCCTTAATATGCTAGCTACGTGGTGAGACCAATTTTAAGAGCTGTTGAAAGTGAGTCCTAGGTTTTTCACTGAGGATGTGAACTCAATTTTCGCATTGCCTACACTAATTTTTGTAAAATCGGCAGTAACAGTTTACTATATATTTTTACTTTTTCTTTATAAACAATATGGAAGCTACCGATTTAGATTCCTGGGTTAGCATATTCATAACCTACACAAAATATTGAATCAAATGACACCTCATTCGTCTTTAACGCATGATAGAAGGCATTCCTTCACTCAGCTGAAGACTAACAAGCTTGTTGCCTTTTCTCAATTGGTTCATTACAATATTATGTTTAGAACTATCTGGGTTTTGAAGATACTTCTATTGAAAATTGCGTATAAGTTATATAATAAAAATCAAAACTGCTCGGTATTTATTCTCCAATACACCAGTAAGAAAGCATTTTAGAATACAATCATTAGAATAATAGCTAGCATAAGAGCCCCTTATTCAGGCAAATCCCAATTCCAAAACCGAAAATACACTGCCGTCCTAGTAAATGCATAAAATTGTTACTTTAGCAACTAAAAATATCAAATTTTTCATAACAGTCTGAAGTTCATTAAGGTAAGCACTTAGGACACAACCCCAATCTTCTGTAAAACTGCCTCAGTATCAGCGAATTTGTATGTAGGTACAATAGCGTAGTTTTCTTTGGTTTTTTAAATTTTTATAATGTTCAGTTTCAAATATGAGGACGTACAATCCTGCAATAAATAAACTATTCATATTTTCAAGCATTACAAGTGTTTTAAAGAATTACAGTGGATTCTCTATCCACCGTTTCTCATGGGACTGACAAAAAATTTCAATACATGAGAGATTTCAATGGATGTGGCCTTAAAATGCTGTAAAGTTAATTAATCAGCCCCAGAATGTGTTCCATGGATGCAGGTATTTAAATCCATTAGGCTTCAATACATAGAGAATCCACTGTACATGTATTTTAAAAATAAGTAAATAAAGTAGTACAAAAGACAAGTATTAAGGTGTGATTAACAGTTTATTCAGTTTTCACGTCTCGCAGGTCTCTTTTCTTTAGTCCTCTAGGCTTCTTGTTGGGCAGTTGTTATGTAGAGGGGTTCCTTTACATCCGTCTTCAGAAACCTTTTGAAATCTGAGCTTTTACACTTTCTTCAAGCAGACGTTCAGAGAAACTGAATACAATGGTGGAAAAAGCTTTTCTATATTCCTACTGGATCGTAAGCTACGCCCTAGTGGGAGGTCCATGAATCTCAGGGGAATTTAGGAGTAAAACACAATTTTCTAAGCAGTTCTGTACCTGAAAACAATAGCCAATTACATAATTTAATGTTGCAATTGAATTAAATGACCAATTTAACATAGGATACACAAGTTCCAGCCTAGTGCGTAGGTCACTGACTACGAGGGAAATTGTGTGATAAAAGCACAAATACAAAGCTTTTGAGCAAAAAGAAACACTATAAATTATCTTCATTAATATGTACTTATAATTACCAGTTTCCGATGTACCAGTTACAAGTTAGTGTGTCAGAGAGGGAGACAACTGTAGTTCACATATTTTCTGCGGACACACAAATGTTTGTCGAGCAGTATGCACATGCATGCGCTGTTGTTGAATTGACTCAAACTAATTCTAGCGATGGCCTCTACACTACTATTCACACTGGCTTGTTGACGTTTCGCACTTCGCCAAATTAGTGAAAAACTGTAACTTCGGACCCCGAATAAAATGTTTCCCGTCTTTTAATGACATCGCGCCTTTAGTGTGTTACTAAGGAAGGTATGGGATTAATTTTCCCGTCTATTATAGGTCTCTAACGTTCTTATTCCCTAATGATCACTTCAGTGCATAAGTACAGAATTTTTGTAAAGTAATCATAACTCTACTAAAAACCATTAAAACTGTACTGTAACACAATTTATAGGTTAAGTAATATAGAGCTGTATGAATTGAATACAATACATTTTAGTAGAAATGATTAATATAGGTGATGCGTTATTTTGGTAGCATATAAATGGATATCTTTCATCTTCAATGAAAGCCGAAAAAGACATCACTGAAAATATCTTTGTAAAAAATTCGTTAAGCGTGTTGCAAATTAGAAAAATATTTGTGTGTGCTAAACCAGTGGCAATATGCATTCGGATCAGTTTAGAGTAAAATAGAGGGAGGGAACTTTTACTTCAAAATATAACTCATTTTTACCAATTACATATTCAGACAATTATTGAAACCATTCGTTCGCAGATTGTTTAATGATAAACATCATAAAACGTATATATCCTAGACAGTGAAAATACGTTTAGGAGTTATACAAATCAGAGCTCCTTAAGTGTAAAGAATATTGTACGTAGTTCAAATAGTATGGTTTAAACAGTATAGCAACTCCTACAAAAATTGTTGAAAAAACGAAAACACTACGTTATAATGATTTTGCATACATATTTCACGGTACATCTGTATACTAATTACCATTCTTGAGATTTTTCCAAACAAATATACAAAAATATTAAAATAAACACAATTAAGATAATTTAATGTTTAATTAAAATAAAAAATCCTGCACTTTTTTGAAATTGTAAATATAATTACAAAAAAATACTATTAATTTGTGTGTATAGCTTTATTTTTTATCCTGTTCATTTCTAAAGTGAAAGAATTAATCAAACTTTCTAACTGTCCGCAAATGTTAAATCTATCTTCGTGTACTTACTCTTTATCTGATCTCTTTAAAGTAATGATCTGACTTAAGCATCTTTCATTTAAGGTATAACGTAACTACTGCCAGTTACTAACAAAATAGTTTAAGAATAATGATTTATTAAATTAGCACCAGTGCATAAAAATACACGTAAACTTGTATTTTCCTTCGAATATCGCCAACTTTTTTTCTGTGTCATTGTACATGAAAACGAAGTGTTCAGTTAAACTGGTTAATTCTACTACAGGATAGACAGAAAATACGTTTTCACTTTTCTTATGGGAGAGCTTGGCACAGGGAAAATTTCTGCCACTAGTTTCACTTCAGTCGTTAATGTACCAGATAAATACGAAACCGTAGTGAAATGAAATTTAAATAAACTTGGAAATGATAAAAGTTTTTTAACTTAATTTTAAAGTGGAAAGAAACTGATTTCACGTTTTAAATTATCAACTTAATGCAACTTAAAATTCAGGAATGTTCTGTGATTGGTCAGTTTGGTGAACTACCGATACCAGCGCTCAAGCGGCAGAACTTTTCATGTGGCAAACGTATAACAATGATCTTTCTAACCTGTAGTAGGATTACCCTTAGTTCAACTCAGAGGCAGTGTCCGAAACGACTATTTATGTTACTAAATTAACCACGTGACCACTGACCAGGTTAGTGCAGTAAATATTTGGGGATTTAGGGTGTAAAATTTACTGAGGTGAAGTAGCACGCAAAATTCCCAAATACCTCCATAAATTCGACGGCTGCTGTTCACTTACGTTTTATACTCCGCTTTTAGGCTGAAAAACATATGCATATCCATTAAAACAGGAATAAAGTAAATTAAAAGCTCGTAGTGTTATTTTGTATGTAGCAAATAATTTTTTTTTATTTAGAAATAAATGTCGTATTTTCTAAACAAATTAACCCTAAAACATAATAAATGTTATAGTAGAATTCGTAATTTAGGATGTGAAAGAAACAGCCAATTAGTTTATATATAATAACAAATAGACAATATATTCCACAGTGGGAAAAAAAAAAAAGGAAAAAAAAAAAA
>PNEQ01086656.1:0-11652 GCA_003012365.1 Medauroidea extradentata | reverse complement strand
CACTACACCTCCATGTAGCAGCAGTTTGCGAGAGGGCGAGAGGAATCGGTAATCGGCACAACAATCTTCGCGCGTATCTTGCCACGTGTACATTGCTTGCTCTTGGACTTGTAGTGGAAGAAGTGTCTAACGACCATCCAAGAAAATCTACATATGTTAACCTAGTTTGCTGGATTGCCCTTATCGTACCTGAAAGCCTTAATTTTATTAGGAAAGAAATAATCCACCATGAGCATATTGAGTTAACGAGCACAATTTTGTGAATTTCTAATATCTTAAGAGCATGTGGTAGATAAATAAACACTAAATATTCTGTTTTGTGTCTACATTGTTTTTAAAAGTCAATATGTAAATATTACAAAACAACAACTCTTTATTGGTAATGACATTACCCAACTTCATGAGCAAAGGTTTACCCAGAATGATGGATTTGTTAAGTGTAATTTATCTGTTCCACCACAGTTAAATGTATGAGAGTACAGTAGCAGTGACTTCTTTGAAAGTACGTTACTCAAGAAAGATTTTTGCTGAGAAAGTTGACAATAACTATTATGTAAATTTTTTTGGTTTTGGGGTTGAGCAGAGTCTTGTGTTGCTTTTTGGTCAATATTCCGGCAGTCCTTGCGGCTGCCATCCTCAGGTCGATGCAGGATCAGTGTGTCGAAGAAGTAACGCAAGATGCGACTCAGCTCAAAAGCCAAGAAAATTACAACAATGGCCGCAAAAGCCTGCAATCTAAATTACTGTCTAGGTTTGCTGATTTTTGTTTTTTTGCAAATTGGCTTGGAGAAACTTACAATTTAATGTCGTGCTTTTAGCACTGAATTACGTATAACACTCTCGTAATACCTCACAATAGAAAGGAAAACATATTTTGTAAAGTTTTCTACAGAAATTTAACATGTTGGAGTGTCCAAATTTACTCCTTTATAAAGTGGTGAAGTTTTTACATCTTGTTGTAATTGTTAACCACTGTTGCTGCAGGTTTGCCTTCAACTTTTTTTTTCCGTAGCCTGTTTACCTGTAACTTAAAAGCAGGTTTTAATATCTCCTAGCATCCCTGGCCATTGATAGTTCTTTAATCCAAGATAGTTTTACTTACCTTTGTTCTCGTTAAATGAGATTACACCAGTAATCTTGATTCTATAAATGAGAATGCTCTAATTTTTTTTTTTTTTAAGTAAATCATTTGTCTTTACAAAATATTTGTGATAGTTATTTAATTCTTGGCTACCCTGTTATAAAAATACAAATTCAATAATTTCAACAGTTCAGTTTTCTGGGATTGTTTTAGAAATAATTGTTCTTGTCATTAACATTTTTGCTCTAAATTTTTGTTACAGCCTCAGAAGTCGGAAAAAGTTCTGGAGATTCGTATGTCATCAAAATAGTACGTATAAATACCTATTAAAGATGTTAATGAGGGATGTAGTAATCTAAAACTGCTTACCGTAAGGTTGGATAGATTGAAACACAAGGTGTAACTTGGGACACATTTTCAATAATTTTTATTTTGTATGCAAGTCAGGTAGAAGTAAAATTTGATGTACATAACTTAGCAACGGTCCTCTTAATGCAACACAAGTTATTGTGTCGAGGAATGAGAATTAATAACTCGGGCAACTATTGTTACATCAGTCACGTACCGCCATGCTGCTCACAGACATGGAGAGAGTTGTACTACTGCTGAAATTAATATATATGCGACGCTCACGCTTGCCCTTGAAAGTATTTAAGTTACATTTTTTATTGAAATATTTCGACAAAGTGGCCGGATAGGATGCCAACAGCTCCTTCCGCACTCACCTTTCCTCTCTTTCAAATTTGACGATGACTGACACAGCTTAACTTTTGGCGGGAAAAAGTCCCCAGTGTACAGTTACCCTTGGGCATGCCTTCCAACCAATGGAAACCCTGGACTACTTAGCTCCGCCCCTCGTGAGCAAAACGCTCCACTACCCTTGACCGTTCTTTATTTGTTTGTCAAAGCTCAATTTTTTCACATTTGTTGACATACCCTTGATTACAAAATATTATTTTCGTTGATTAGCTATAACTATACTGACACCAATAATTATTCAAATAAATAAAAGTAATCCCCACTGCCAGGTTGTTACAGTGGTGCTGTGGTAGAAGGGGGGTGCGGTGATGGATGGAAATAGAGGGGAGGGGGTTGCCAGCCGGCCCTCTCCTGAGTTCAAGGCACTTGATTTCCATTTACTATTATCCACTAAACTAATCTTAAACTATTTAAATCTAATAATACAACTAAATTACCATTATTTTCAGTACCAACGTGTCAGGACAGTTAATTTGATACACGAGGTATCTACAATCACAAATGCCCTTTTCTTCAATTTACATAATTAAGTATACTGATATATACAAAAGTTCCACTTTGGCTCGTCACAATTTCATACAGTCAATCATTGTTTTTGTTAAGTAAATTTTTTGTTACTGAAGGCTGCCATAAATATTCAGGATAAAATCTTTTTAATTGCTCCATGTTACCCCATGTGTTTCAAGTTATCCCATTTTATGGTAATACTGTATGTTAATTTTTTGTATTTTATTTTCAGGTAATTTTCTTTATGCATTATTTGAACGTATATTTTGAATAGGAAATCCTCAGTTTCTTGGTTAGGTTGTTTTTGGTTAAGTGAGCCCTTTTGAAATCTATCATTTAGAGTAAAAATTTTTAAAAATTTCCATTGTGGTGTCAAGATGTTAACATTTGTGTGGTATCATCTGCATACTTTCATTTTTATTTAGGTACTTTAGACTTTAGAGTACTTTATGTTAAAAAGTGGCTGGAAGAATAAACATTGGCAGGGTTTTAAAAGTGCTTGCATTCCAATCAATGTATAGTGAAACATTTTTGTTTTTCTTAGTAGGTCCAGGGGTGGACTGGTGTGTAGTGGTCTCAGTAGAAGGAAGTGGCAGTGGGCCTCTTCAACTTGCTTAGAGGGAAGAGAGTTTCTATCTATTGAATTTTATGAACTTCCCCTGGGAAATTTAGGGTTTATGAGATGCAGAATGGTGCTACTTATGCAGTTTCTGTACAGCTGTTGGGGGGCCTCCTATTCCCAAGCCCATTCCTTACTCTCCTGTAACACCACATATTTTGTGTACATCCAGGAAGAATCCTTCATAACTTATGAGGACATAAAATATATTAATCCATATGGAATGAATTTGTAGTGGTAATTTGAAGGATATGTAAAGAAGTAAATACATTTCTTTACATAAACAACTTCAAATAGTCTTCAAATTTAGTTACAAACACAGTAATTAGGTGCTACTGTGCAATATATAACCAATAAATCTTTTAAAAAATTTTAAAACTCAAAGACTGCTTAGTTCATAAGATGACAGAACACTGTGTCAAGAACTTTGTTTTAATAGACCCTGTACGAAATACTTGGTTCACATAAAAAAATTTGCCGTTATTTTATACTCACTGATTTTAAGGACATGTAATTTCAGTAATGCCAGTCATAGTTCCGATTCTGAAGTTAAGTGCAGAAGATTATTTGGCAGAATCCTCAAGGCTACCTATGGCTTCTGAGTTTGCCAATGTTACTGGAGATGTAAGCGAGGTGTATTGTCAACAGTACAAATATTTTAAAGAAAGTTTTGAATTTTAAAATGAAGTCCATGTTGCGACTGTCGTTAGTTCTGCTTCCTAAATACAGAATTATTGTACTGAAAAAGCAGTACGTAATGCTATTGGTTTTTTCTGAATATCTTATTTTAATTTTAATGAGAAATAAAAGTATAAGAGATATCTACGTAAGTTGTCTGTTCATGTGTTTTGCTTATTTTGCTAGCAAGGTAACCAATTTCGCAATGTAAACACACACTTGCAGGTTTAATTTCATGAGCACTCTAATTCTGATTTTCGTGTTATACATATTTCTAGCCACGATGGTGAAAAATCACCGGCTGATGTTTCAAAACCACTGTAATCTTACTGTGGGATGTAAAAAATGTTGACTATTTAGTGATGCCTTTCTGTTGCTGCTGATGAACATTGTGAGACATAAGTGCTTTCAGCGCTCATCAGCAGTAATGGATTGCAGGTTATGTATTGCATGACAGAGTTCACTGCATATCACTTTTGTTGCTGAGTGTTATCAGGTTTCAACCTGTACACAGTAAGATTTATTGTCAGTAGCACAAAGTCATCTGAGAACATCCACAAGAACCAAGAACTTGTACTATCTGCAAACATACTCATAGCTAAATTGAGCTACTGTATTTGTTTGTGATTCTGACACTTGAAGCAACAGATACAGCATTTCAACCAGTTGCAGTTGGAGATAGGCGACGAGCTTTTTACATTCTTCCACTTAACACCATTCGTAGCCACCAGTAAAAGTAATACTGTAGTGCCTTACATTCGCTGACGTATTCACTTGTCACTAAAACTCTTTAAAGAAGTTCGTGAACCTTTAGATGCGGCATAACTTACGAAGGATAGCATTCCTGTCGTACACCCTCACAGCTTCTCCATATTGTGGCGACATGCCCTCTATGTGGGTTGTTTACCACAATTGCCTCACTGTAGATTGCAAACAGATGTATGCACAATCTTTAATAATAAAAGGGCACATCACCGGAGGGGCCATTTGCTAGATTACTAATTCTGTGTATTGTGAAGGACGAAAAATCGATATAGTAAATTGGTTTATTTTATAACATTCAGATAATACATTATACTAATCTTTATGTGTTAATTATACACCGGTGCAATTATGAATGAGATAAAGAAAATTATCAAATCTATAGCCCACAAATAGAATGAAATATGTTCAACTTAATTCAGTTTGCCGATAATATTCTGGTGATCCACAAAAAGGTATGTTCTTGAAAGCACTCTCAAAGTCCATTCCGATTACAGTGGCTTATTTACAGTTACATACCTGGATTAACTGTGTTCGTCCAGCCAACATATTTTCACGTCAGTCTTGCCGCGAGGCCTCGTGTCCCATATTCTTCATGAGTTGTATCACAGAAGTTACGTTACAGTAGAAGTCGCCATTCACTGTGCTTGCCAAAACTCCTGACACCTGGACACTTTGCTGAGAGTTTCCATTAATATACATACATTGCTTGACTAAACAATAATTGAAGCAACATGCCTCAACCACACACACAAGCGGTGCCAACTTTTACTCTTGACTCCGTCAACCACGGCTCAGTCTGCGACATCTACCTCCGTTGATCGCTGCTTGTCAAGTCCTCGTGCTCACGTCTGACACACACAGTCTGCCGCGCACACAGCGCTCCACGTGGGCACTTATTGAAACACTTTTACGTGGGCTATACTAATGGGCTATTTATATTACTTAAACATATTAACGTTACCTAACTAACCATAATTAAAATACAATACAATAAAATATTATAATAGATAGTTAAATGTGCCCTTTAATATAATAATACTACTTAGTGAAGATATATCAACATCAGTCTAGTTACTTCTTGGGGTCCCTAAGTACAGGGCTGCCAACTGTGACAAGGCAAACAACACCAGTTGTCTCAATATGCATTGACTGGACGTGAAAGTGATTCAATACAAGTTGGGGTTCTGTAAAATGGTGGCATGCATCTTTACAGCAGGGGAAAAATGCATACTAACCTCTGGGGTATAATACGCCCATACCTTCGATCTTTCCAGAACCTAACCACCAGAATACTGTACTTGGCACTCTTTAAAAATAACAGGAAACCAAACAAAAAGATCGTGTCTCGCCTAACAAGCCATAAATAGATAATTATATACATTCCAAATATATAATTAGTTAACTGTCTAAGAGTTGAAGCTAATCCATTACAGTAACAGCCTGTTGTATTGTGGCCTCATATAGTATTAGGTAATCTTATGTATCGTACCATTAATAATTAAGAGTGCCCAGCATCCAGTTGAACCACTATGCCACATTTTAAAATTACTTTTCCATAGACCAGCATTATATGCTTTTACTGTATGCCCCTATATGCAACGACTGTTATTTCTAAAACTGGGTAGAATGGAATTTTGGTTCCACACTTTCCAAGCGATTTTGGAAAAAGTGTTGTAAAACGTAGACTTGTTTGGAAGGAGATAGTAATAATTTGTTCTAAATGTTATTCATAAAGATACATAGGGTTCTTGGTTTTGTATATAGACAGAATAAAATTGTTTGTTACAGGAGCCCCATGGAAACGGTCCTCTCTTTGTGGAAATGCATTTCTACATGAAGTTCTCGAAACCTGAGGACAGTAAGTAATTTTATTCATTACTAGTTTTTTTTGGAAATATGTTTATTGACCGTTATTGGCTCATATTTTGAATTGAGTCATTTGATAGCATGGGTGCAGAAAATGTATTTGGAATGACTATTTCCCCAAAACACATTATTTTGACCTGAAATTTTCCACCAAAACCATTGGACACTTTTTAACACATTAAGGGGTAATTTGACTATGTTAAAAATTAATAATCATTCAGAGCTTATCAAAGGACAATATGTGACAGCATGGCTTGTATGTGAGTGCAGCAGCTCATTTATATGCACATGCAGATTCTGTTTTATTTTCTCAACCAAATTTCCACCTGACTGTACAGTGGAGCCCTGATTTAATAATCTCGGGAATAACGAATACAGCAATATACCGAAAGGATTTTTTTTGAACCTTCAAAACTAAAATGGATTATAAATTGTATTGTAAGTCTACTAAAATACTTTCACTGGCTACAGTACCGTATTTCACCGCATAATTATCGCATATTTTTTGCCAAATTGGACGCAAAAAATTGAAGGTGCAACCGTTATTAGAGGAAAATTGCAGTGGTAAATTTTTTTTAAAATCAACTTTTTCCGTCACTAACCCTATTTATATTTAAGTAACTCAGTATTTTTGATAGAACTATTGACGTTTGAACTCTAAAACAATGACTAAATTTCTATAACTGACTAGACCGTGGAGGTTAGGTTAGTTTCGTAAATAATATGCACATTTGGTGGGAACACATTTCGTGATTAGCAGTATTTACTGCTAATTAGGCACTTTGGTTATTAGAAAACTGATAAATCCAGTTATTTACTATGTTCTGTTTCGCTTAAAGTTTTTGTTTTCGGCTTCTGCGAGTCAGCTACCGTTTATTACCGTTCCGGTGTTTACAAACTTCGTTTTTATTTTGCGACGTCATAGATATTCTGTGTTCAGTTAGGAAAGTCCACACGCAAGACAATCACACAAGATGGCGGACTATTAAACTAGTAATGCTATGTTCCACTTTCATTCCAACGAGATATTGTTGTACTACAGTAAACCCTCGATCTGATGACACCGCACAGTGCCAGATAATTATGTCGTTAGATCGCTGATGTCATTAGTCCTGAGGTAATTAATTTTGACCCCCTCCCCCCATTTTTTATTAAAATTATAAAGTGAATTTTTTAAAAAGTTAATGTAGAACTATTGACTTAAAAAATAAACACGTTTTTCAATTAAATTATATTTTAGAATAATGAAAACGTGTCTTCCAAATAAAATGGTACCCCATAATCCAAAAAGTACATGCCCCTTGTATCAAAAAACATAAAAAACGAGCACCGCAAAGATTTGCGTCACGAGTAATGCTCATATTTGATCACGTGCAGTGTAAATATAAAGTAAAAATGACTTGTATATGGTACAAAATTGTACACTGTTTAAGTCAGAGAAGATATTGTATTAAAACTGAAAACAACATCACGTCACATGAAAGAAAGATTGTATACTGCGCTCGACGCAACTCTTCACGCCGCAACTCGTAAATACAACTTTTCTTTTTCATCTTAAAATAAAAATAAATAGGTTAAATATAAACACAACTTTTCATTGTCACAAGATAAAGCTTGAGTACCGCTAATTTTATGTGTTGCGAGCGGTAATAAAATAAAAACCTTATCAGCCAATATGTAGCATACAGGACTAATTGTATTTGCGTCATAGGCCGTTTTTACGCTGCAGCAACCTGCACAGCCACATGGCTCACATGCCGAGTGATCAGTAACACAGCGGAAGTTGTCAAGTTCAAGTACTGTGCAGAGCTAAGGATAAGGCAACACTCAGGAATGTGGCTGTGCTGGCGACAAGCGGAGAGCTGTGTGGCCCTAACCACTACCTCGCTGCTCTGCCTTGCATTCTCAGCTCTCTACAGTAAGGCAGTAGGTATTGTCCTGATGTGAAGCTAGAGGAAAATAAAGATGAAATAACGCAGAATGGTTTTCTTTTTTGCTTCTTTAACAGACTTTTTTTTTTCACCCTGCTGTAATGACAAAAAAAAAGAAACGTCTCTTTCCCCCCTCCCCCCACCCATCTGGGCATACGACCGGCGAAAACAACGATGATGGCTGGTAGAGAGTTCGAGAGGAAACAAGATAAACAAACGCACTGCTTTGCGGCCAAACAGGATGCACTAGTTGCTCGTGACTATCAGACAGTGGGTGGGGTGGTGTGGCTGCAGCTACGAGTGACAATGAACGTACACTAGACAAGGGCCGACAAGGCATGGAAGTTGATGTGCACGCACACAAGCACAAACTGATTTATGGCTGGAGGTGGAGTATTGGCTGGCTGGCTGGCGTGGACAGTCAGAAGGGGTGTTATCTATTTTTAGCTGTATGTTTCTTACAACACAGCACTCGCGTGGTGGAATGTAAGAGAGGAGTGTAAGGAGGAGGGAGCATCGAGAAGTGAAGTGGAGGAGATAAGGCAGCCTTATTCATCACAATTTACGTCTCACATATGCTGCTGGTGTTGCGCGGACGGCCTAACTCACCCTGTGCGTGCTTTAACTATATTCCAATTAAAGTTTCTCACATTTTTTCAGTTTTTTTTTTTTGTTTCACAGCTTCATATTACCAATTTATGATAACTGCAGTATATTATTGTTTAATGTAGGCAAAATTATTTATAAATAACGTTTTACTGTGATCTATTGCCCTTTACTTGGCTTTGACCAACTTTTAAAATATTTATTTTTATTTTTTCAGGGTTCCTGGAAATTGTGTTGTTAGATCACCAATGTCGTTAGATCGGGGGTTTACTGTAACTATAATTGATTCTTGCTGCAACCATTTTGTCCTAATAGTGTCGTACTTGAGCGTAGTTAACATCGCTGATACATAAACGTAAACAAAACATTACTGTACGACGATTATGCGATGAAAGTATTTTTATCGTATCTGTCATCTCAAAAATTAGATGCGACGATTACGCGATGGCGACGATTGTGCAATGAAATACGGTATATACTTATTTTTCTGTCTTGAACTATCCGTCAAAAAAAATTGTTGCAAATCGTTGAAAGCTTTGTCTGCAGGTCGTTTCTTTGAGTTGAATGTGTGCTGGAGCAGTGCATTCGATTCTGTGTTAATTAAGCCAATGTCTAGATCCTTTGTGACCGGGAGCATCATGACCTGGCAGCTGAATGAGTATCTAGGTATGCAGTGTGGCGGGGGATAGCATGAGAGCTAATTCACAGATAGTGCTTTGCATATACGTGAGAATGCGGTATAGTGCAGCATGCTCTACCCTGTATTCTAATTCTAATATTGATAGAATGCGTTGGTGTCCAGCATGATTATTTTCTGTGGCTTCCCATGATACAACCAGCTTACTTATAATAAATGTAGTTATATTTAGGGTTGTGCGAGAATGAGATTTTGGCTTCTGAGAAATTTACCAAGAAATTAGAACATTTTTTCGCGAGAAACAAGACGAGAATGAGAAATTCTTAATAAAAAATTAGATTTAATGTGAAAAATTCAGTGTTGCCACATGTCCCGTCTGACCTTGCTTTGCAGCTCGGTATGCGCGTTAGCCAGAGCACCCGGTGTTGGACAGAGCTAATTTATATGGTACAAATTTGCTTGCATACGATCGACTTACGGATAAATCATGTTATGTAACGGACTCAAGAGCGTATCCCTTATGTTACTCGGCTTTTGTACTTACTACCCCTCGTACATTGTACTTACACTGTAATCTCAAGCCTTGTCTGTTTTTAAGCGTACAACGCCGGGCACAAGAACACAATACAGTAGTATTAGCCTTCTTTATTTTTTATTATGTCCGTAATCTGAGTTTTCACCGTGTCAAAACTTGGCGGAAATGTTACGGGCGTTTATTTTTATTTCTCATGCATCCTAACAGTTATTTTATCTTCTAAAGCTAGACGTTTGCACTTCTGAGACATTTCACACAAAAATAAGTCACACGATTCACACACAATTTAACACAACCACTAATTTATTACGTGATGTTCATGAAACAAAGCATAAACAGACACTAGACAATAATAAGCGCACCTCACACACACGTGTGTTTTGAGAGGATCGAGTAAGATAACGCGGCAGCTACGAACTACCTGCTTGCAAGGGATGTACAAATCACACGTCTCTTATAATTCGCTCGCTGCCGAAGCATTCATTCAAGCTACATTGTAACTGTTTTTGCACTGTTTTTGCTTCATTTTGTCAGTTTTTAACCATTTATAATGTGCCCGCGTCCGTTAATTATGTGTCTGCATCCGTTAGTTAGAATGTCTGTTAAAGGGAGATTATATCTCCATAAGGGTCCATGTTATTCTGCCAATGATAGAAAAACTGTCCGTAAACGAGAATTGTCTGTTAAGAGAAGTTTCACTGTATAACCCAGTTGCTCTGTAATAGTATATATGATAAATTTTACCATTCTGAACCGTATTATGACCAATCCTAGCAACAGTGTACCAATTTAAATAATGTACATTTTTAAAATCAAGAACAAAGAAAAATTAACAAATTTAAGCGAGAGAGGTTAAGGTCGTGTTGCATGGTGTGTACATAAATGAAAAAGTAACTTCTGGACACAGGTAAGCAGCAAATTCCTTTTTGTTACATACCTATTTCAACTGATATCTAATTTTCTCTGCAGCTTTTACTACTGACTTGATGACCTGTGACATTACGTAAATTAATTTTATTCATGTATAATTGGTTGGTTGTATGAGTGATATGCCACACAGTTTTAGTATCTTTTGAATATTCAATTTAAAAGAAACTCTGTGTCAAAATTAAGTGCCTTTCTAAGAATAACGTTTCTTGTGAATGCACACTCCTAAACAGCACAGAGCAAACATTCATGCATAACCTGAAATACCGCAATAATGATCATCAGGTACTTGATGACTGAAAAATGAATCCTCACGTTGACCATCATTTTTGTGGCCATTAGGGTTGATTACGGATGGTGGAAAAATGTTCAGCTTTAACGATGGTAAAGCAGTTTGGTGTTCGTTAAAGCAGTTAACATAAGATTGGTGATGAGAGTCCGGTCAAGAGTCTTGACATTAGCAACTCTACCAGTGGCCCACCCCCTCCACATCACCTTGCAAAGTGTGTAAAATGCTGAGCAAACTTTTAGTTGGGGTGTGGTGTGGTGGCACTATTCTCCTTCACACACATACCACGTGCTCGTTGTACCTACGCTGACCACGTGCTCGCACAAACGCGCCCTCTGATTCACCCGTCGTATATTGCTGGATTCGGTATGTCCTCGGCGAGCTGAAAGTTCAGTGATAGAGTTACGAGCTCTTACCTCAGTGTCGTGGGTACGAGAAGAGAAGAGCAAAAA
>PNEQ01086655.1:0-13788 GCA_003012365.1 Medauroidea extradentata | reverse complement strand
CTGTGACGTTTCTCATTTGACTGTACCAATCACAATAAGGTTACTGTAACACCACACGTCTGTGATTTGCGTGTAAAACCCCACGACACACGAATGTCAAAACATCCAATCTCTGACCGTGAAGCAAGTTTGCAGACGTGCACACAAGTCACTGACACAAAGTGAGGCAAATTTCTTTTCGCGAAAAGTTCATGTCTCTTAATTTCATTCTGAAAAAAAAAATGTGAAAAGATTTAACTAAAAATATTTCAACAGGGTCGTAGCTAATTACTTTAATTTTCGTTATGTACGTTGTATTCTAAATATTAAAGTGTAGCTATGAATAACTAAACTAATTTAAGTTTTAAGATAAAAAATCTCTCTCATCAAATAATAAACACTAAATAACACCCAATACCGATTTAATCCAATAATACCCACGTAATAGTATAAAGAAACATTGCCGGTTATTCACCACACCCTTTATTTTTCAAACAAAAAAGAATATTATTAATAAAAGAGGTGATGTAGCCTCTTAACTCGCCGCTCTGTGGCAACGTCCGCAATGTTTCTCACGTGCGAAAATAAGGAGCGACACAACTGGACTCTGTTTCATGGCCAGTAATTGGGTGTTTTAACTGTCATTTGTCTTGAGGTTCCACTGACAAATCACAGGCGTATTACGTCACAGTAGCCTCATTGTTATTTGTGCAGTCAAATGAGGGACGTGTCTGAGCAAAGACCCTCTGCCAATAGCCGTGAAGCAGAGCTGCCGAGGTGCACGCGAGACTCTGAAACAAAATGTTGCAAAAATCTTTTCGCGACAAAATCGTGGCTCTATTTATTGCAGTTCTTTGTGAGCGTAATTAATTCCACTGCAGCGCCACCGGAAGTAAAGTAGAAGCAAATTTTCAGCTAGCCCATAAAAACTAAATTTAATTTCCCCTTAGGGATACATATTTAGTAAACTTCGTTGCACAATAAACACGTAACAATTAAGAACGTCATTGATTAAGGCATCTAAATCAGCACGCAGTTTCATTAAATAGAAACATAAAGGAATAACACAAACTAAGACTTTTACGGTTATCAATTTTTTTTTTTATTTATTTCAGTATACCTAGGTCCATGAACATTTCGCGGAAAGAATTTTGTCCCACTTCGTTTCAATGCCTTACGTGCACACCCGCAGTTCTGCTTCGGGGTCAGCGATTAGATATTTTAACTGTCGCGAGCCTTGAGATTCTACCGGCAAATCACAGACGTGTGGTGTTGCAGGAAAGTATTTGACGCTGCCAATAACCATGAAGCAGAATTGCAGTTGAGCATGTGAGGCATTGAAACAAACTGGGACAAAATTCTTTTCGCGAAAAGTTCATGGCTCTAAGTTCAACATGGTGTCGAGTTGCGAAAACACTCTCCAGTGGTCTCTTTTGCAATAAAATTAATATACTTATTCACGTAACAGTTTGTATTATTTAAACTGAATTATGTGCACATTTGTTACAATATAAACGCTAAACTACTGTAATTTTAATAAAACTTCGTGTATTTTAGCCACGGTATATTTTTTTTTTCGTGCAGTTCTTACTTTCACTGCACAAAAACAGCTCGATTGAAAGTTTACGTAAACAAAGTAGCCTAAATTGTTTTGGAGCGACTTGGATTTTAAAGTCAACGTAGGGAGCCGTCTGAATTCTTACTAGTACACGTGATTATTATGCTGTGCTTTACAATGACTTTCATGAGTCTAAATGACTAGCAGTTATAATGCAACTCCTGAAAACTTACTGTAATGAAATGTTGGTGAATTAGGACTGTCATTGTCCGTAAGTGTTTTGTCGGTTCCGATATTACATTCTACTACGTTTTTAATTCATTTCGTATGTCTTTGTCGTGATGTGACATAGTAGAAAAAATAAGTCTACCTTTGGAGTAAAATAACGTTCGATAAACTAATAAAATAAATATTTTAATTTCGATACATTATATTTAATTGAAGTTGTTTTTGAAGTTCAATGATATTTATTAAATGGACACTTTTTTACTGGTTATGTTGTACAAATAAATATTTAGCTCAATTTCCCGATGAAATTTATTGTTTAAACTTCATGGTTGTAGGCTCACCGTCAATTTACCCAGAATTAGATGTCAATGTCAATTTATTTGTGACAATTACTGTGAGTTTATGAAATATTAATATTGAAAACTGATCCAATTTAAAAAATAAATATCTATAGACCTATATGCTTCACTATTAAAATTGAACAAAATAACTAATTTATGTTGAACAAATAATTTATCTTATTTTTCCAATACATTAGGTAATATCACTAAGCTAATATTTATGGAATCCCATAAGAGAAACAATATCTGGAATTGGCTAGATATGGTCCAGTTCTAAGCTCTATATATATTATATATTATTTTAATTTATTTATATTTATATCATCACGGACCATACAATTCCCTCAAAAACTAAGGGAAAGTTTTGAATTTGAACACCAGTAATATATATCCCGTGTGTCCACTGTTTCAGGGGGACAGTGGTGGTCCTCTGGCCATTGAAGATTACAGTGGTGACCTCACCCAGATTGGTATCGTGTCATTCGGAGAAAATTATTGTAACAACGGCTATCCAGCCGTATACACCAAAGTCAGCAGTTACTTAGACTGGATCTCAGAAACCAGTGGCATTGCTTTCAGTTAGTGTGATTACTGAGTTCTTATGCTTTATTGTAACGTGTATTTACTCTGTACTATTGACGTAGATAAATGTATAATAAATTGTAGTTGAATTTAATTTCATTAAACTGTTGTTAGAGATACGTAAATTTCGCAGATACATTCCAGATCTGGTTTAACACCAATTATGTATACTTAGAGAAGATGGTACATCGTGAAAATTTCTTGCGTCAACATACCCTTACAAACTCTGCAGTTTCTCGCCACTTGTATGATTGGGTGACACACGTCTGCACCCAGTGGCGTCGCGTGGAGTGTTCCAAGGTGTGCGGTTACCAGCAGTGACTATACACAACACTGAGGGTCGTATCTATAAACGGCTTTCGGTTGTTATCCAATCACTGAAAGTCTGTTCCGGCCGAAACACACACTATACACCTCTTTCGCTGGTTGGCTGCCTGGAAGCGAAGAGCCATCCAGTTTCAGGTGAATGTGGTCAGACGGTGATTCCAAAGCCTGTTCAGCTGTTTTCATTGTGTCTTTATAACAGTGGCGGCGGATCTTCTCTGGGATAACCTGTCAAACGATACACGTTTCTTAAGAAAATGCAACATTTTTAAAAGATATTCTTCATTGGAACGAGTTTAGGTATTTCGTATTTAAAGTTTTCAATAAACAGAAGCTACTGTTAAGTATACCAGATCCGTTTAAAGTGTATGCAATATTACATGGAGGGTTTGCTACAAGGTGAGACTTTTCACAAACCAAAATTGTTACTGCACGTGTATATGTTTGCAATTTTTGTTCCTTTGTTTCGAATATAAGAGAGAATTTTGCGTATAAGTAATAACAGCGTTATGCGAAAATGACGGTAAACACATATTAACGCAAACGTTTTCCGTATGTACACATTTTATGTGACATATTTATGTTCTTAATAAATTCGTTAGTTTCTTGCGATAGTTGCGTCAGCTGTAAAAATAAACGAATAAATTTTAAAATGTTCGCATACTTTCATGAAGTGACTTGTGTGACAGGTTATTCCATAGTTGTTTATTTTTTTATTTTTTGTTTTATGTATTTCTTTATTGAATAATACAAACATTGGTTTTAAGCAATTGTAAAATCTGTACTGTTCTCCATGCAAACACAATATTATGCTCACTGAAAAAATCCCTGACAAATACTACTTTAAACGTATTTAACCTTCACAAAAAGTATTGCTTTTACGTACCTAACCTAAATCCGAAGACAATAACATCATCTCAGAAATGAACAACAAACGTGAAATGTCAGGACAGACTATCGAAAATTGCAGGTTGCGTTCCTGTATTCATTTCTGCGCACTATCCAAAGAAAGAAAAGTGGTGCTATGTTGCCATATTTACACTTAAAGAGGATGTGAAAACGCTTTCAGCTGGCAAGTTCCCGAAAGTCGTTTATAGGATGCGAGTAGTTGGCAAGCTGCCAGGTGAATGTCTGCTAACAGCGCTTTCGAAAGGCGTTTATAGATACGTCCCTGAGTTGTCTGAGGAACCATTTGACTTGTGTGGTCAGGAACACCCCACAGCCAGTAGCGTACAAGAGGCAAGGTAGGAATTATCCTATAATATACCTGGTCTCTGCAACAACACAACTGATCAAAGCGTATAGTAGCTGCTAATACCACACGCCTTGGAACACGGCCACGCTACGCTACTGGTCTACACTCCGTATCTATCTGCAGACCAATAACGGGTATTATCCATTACAATAGCGTGATTCTTTCTGGCTCAGTCAAACAGGGTAACAGCTCCACGTACAGGAAAATGCCAACGAGCTTTTGATAAGCTGAACAAGCGTTGGAACTCAGCAAAAATTCAAGTTTTCCCACAATAAACCATCATCTCTATGTTGTAAGTGTACCCGTCTATTTTCTTCCAGGCACCACGTAGATAATAACGCCGGTACACGTACGTTATCAATGCTGTGGATAACATGTACTCGACGTGTGTGTGTGTGAATTCCAAAATACATGTATAGGTAAAATTATACTATACTAGCACAAGTCTGCTGGCACCAGCAACAAATAAAATAGGTTAATATATGAGAGTATTGGGCGCCTGAACAATTCGTAAAAAAAATGAAAAGCAATGTCAAAATAATTTACTATGGCTTTTAATACATAATTAGTCAAAGTTTGTTTGGAAAATAATAAGATTTGAAACATAAGCAATAAATACTAGGATAAAAAAATAACCAGCCAAGTTAACGTGTAATCAAATTCATTTAAACTTACTGTTCATTATTAATATTTTCGGCAAAAGTTCAGCGGTGAGTATGGGTCGATTGGTGGGTGTAGGACATGTAATCCAGCAGACTTAATGGAATATTCTAAGATATGGCATCTTGACTAGCGGTGATATATGATGGTTCCATGATGATTAATACAGGCTTTCTACATACCATTAAACGACTTCTTACTGCCTTCGTTATAGAACAAAAATATTTCCCTCATGGAAATAAAGCTCCAGGACGCTTATCTGAGGCGTATAGAAGTTACTTGCAGACTTCACGGAGAAATAAACTTCAAATATTGAAGACGTACATGCACTACACGTCCATTCAAGCTACAGCTTTTCTTAGAACTTTTTGAAAAACAAACAAAAAAAAAACTAAATACACACACTGTTTTCTGTCTAAGAGAAAGTATTAGTGGAGTAAAACACTTGGCTGGTTGACAAATTTGGTGCATGAAATGCATTATTAAATCAAAATGACAATTTAAGCCGAACATACTAAATTCCAGTTAAAATAAAATATGTTACAGTAAAACCATATTAGGCCGGGGTGTCTGGTAAATAAAATAATTAAAATAAAATGCAATGAATGCCATCGAAAGTACTATGTCACGTGCTCTTCGCGAGAAACATCTGTGTCCGTATCACCTACGTACGCTTCAGGCGGCAGATCGGGATGATTATCCTCATCAGCTACTATTCGCTTGGTGATACCTATATGAAGAATAGTCACGAGTGGGCAGAAGATAACCCACACAGCATCCACATACAAAGCTATCAGCAACAGTTTACTGCAAACATGTGGGCATGTATCGTGCAAGACAATCTAATTGGATTGGGTCATTCCGTCATCCTTCACGGCATAATGCTGTTATTTACCTTCACTTGCTGGAGTACACGCTACCATAGCTGGTGGAGGATGCTCCACATGACTTGCGTATGTATATTTGAGTTTTTCAGAATAATGGCGCCCCAGCACATTTGCCCGGAACGTGCGACCATACCGGGACACGGCATATTCTGACCACTCGATTGGTCGATGTGGGCCCATTTCCTGGCCCGCTCTTGACGCCCCTTCATTACTGTACGACACACCTGTTGACAGTGAAGAACCCTGCTAACGAGAATCCCTAATGCTCTTGACTCAGTCCGCCGGATGGCAGGTGTTCTTGAAAGAGTCCGAAGCTCCCTGCAGCGACACTGCGAACTGTGTGTTGAAGTTAACGGTCGCCAATTTGTGCAACTCCTTTAAGGAGTAACATCCTCTATTCGATGTTTTGTGCAATTTGATGTTACCTACTCAGGGAACCATCATGATGGGCATATTCCATAGAAGAGTTAGTGTCGTTACAGAAAACTCAGAACGAAAACGCATTTAACTGAAAGTCAAAAACACATACACTTCTCACAAACAATTATGTCAAAAACAAACAAAACTGACAGGGCAACCGACTAAATAATGTGCACCAAAAATACTAACAATGATAGTGTAACCAATCACAGAGAAGATGATGACGCATAGGGTACGAAAGAAAAACACAAAACCAGACAAAGAAAGCGTACTCGGCTGTTTACAAAAAAAAAACATATGTGATGGGCTTTACTTCTCGCTGACAAAGAGGTAATTAGAGACGTCTAATTATGTACAAATTTTCAGAAGCGACAGAAACTGTGAAAGGAATCGACCATGGCCTTTGTTAAGGATTCAGCGCAGCATTTGTTGGAGTGGTCTCTGAAAGCAGGAGGACAAGACCGGGAATCGAACCCGCTCTCACCCAAATGCGAGTGCAACTTATCACATCTGTACACGTACAAGTATGTTGAGGTACATTTCCAAGTCATGCCCCAACAGCCAAACTAACTTGTACGTGCAGTATGACTACACACAAGTAAATGATACACTTGGGACATATCAATGTTACTGCTGGCGTGTCCTTCAAATAATTTTCGCGAAAGTGCACCAATTTGTTTGTAGGTTACGAACACAACCTACCAAAATATTACGCTAGACATGATTGATCAATTAATTTGTGTACTAGGCACGCGTGTTTTGCAGTTGTACACCCGATTACATTCTGCATCGCGTGTATGCATTGTTCCCGATTTTTATCAGAAAACACTGTTTCAAATTTCAATTTTCAAAAGCCTTAATATTCAGTCTCGGTGCTGGGTGTCCTACACGATTTCTACTAATTTTTTCATAACGAATAACCAGCCGGAGTTTGTCGGTGTTTTTCAGACTCAGTCTGTATATTTATGTGCACTCATATCTCATATATTTAGACCAAACGATAAAAACAATACACAAGATAGTATTTAAAGACAACATATAAAGAAATTTTTAAACGGCTTGGTTAAACAAATGCCGCGCCAATCGTAAAATATTTGTACTGTGACTGTCCCAGCACTTATGGCCTGATTGGTTGGAGGTCTGACCAACCAATCACTGACGATCTTGCTACTTGTTGGTGCACTGTGCCTTCCTCGTGTGAATGTTGTTGTGGAAGTGAGCTGCATTCTGAAAGTACTGAGTTCAAGCAGTCCTCTACTTTCATGCATATCATGTTCTTGAAAAAGTATATAAAATAAAAATGTATGAAATTACAACGATATACTTTGCATATTATACAAAAGATTCCATTTTAAAAAGGCGTTTTAATAACATAAATTAATAAAGTAAAGTTGACGTTTGTGTTCTTGAGCTAAAAGAATATTTATTGTACTTTTCAATATTGATTTGATACATACATAATAAATATAGAGTTTAAAACAGCAGGAGGCCTTAAAATGGTGGTACATATAAAATCATCTGTGTTTGGTATTTTTGACTGGCTAGAAAATATTTTATTTAATGAATTTAAGTTGATTAATGTGTATTGTCTGAATCCACTGTATGAAAGTATAAATGTGGGTACTAATTACTGAAATGTTTGAAAAATGAATGTATGAAAGTAGAGCACTGCTTGTAGAAGATTTCAAATTTTACTGCTGCTAAAAATATATTCTCTAAAAAAAGGATATTTGGGTCTTCCCTGATTTAAATGTCTTCTCTTTCCAAATAACATGTCCAAAGTGTTATCCTGATGATTATTGCCACAATAAATGCCTAAATGTCGAAAAAAACAGACATCAGGTTTGGCTTCAACACAAAAGACGAGATTACAATTGTAAGATTCGAAATACGAGTAATTTTTGTTATCTGATATAAACATGTCATCAATGCCATGAAAATCATGGACAAATATATTTTTTCACGTACAAAAAGTACTCGATAACATCCTACTCGTGATATATTTTTTTCACACTTCTATTTCTGCGGCAATACATTTTTGCTCTCAATGCAGAAAATGATTTTCGTCCGATAGCGATGTCGCGAAGGGTGACTTAAATTCATCAAATATAATTTAACATCCGAATCCCTATATCAGCTCATGTCGCTGCTCCCAGATACACAGTAAAAAAATTTCGTACTTCTACAAAATAATTCTTTGGACACTAGTTTCTATTTTTTTTTTTTTTGAGACTACAATCAGTAACTTGAAATTTACGGGAACTGCTTGGATATATCTCTTTATTTACAAATACGATTTGTATGATTAAAGCAATATTTGTTTATTTACAACTTATTTCTTCTACAAATTTCTACAATTGTTTTCAGTGACAAAATTTTTTGTAACCATTTTTCACGACGATAATTTTTAAAGTACAAATTTTTTGTTTAATTTTACACGTTGTTAAAATTTTATTTATTCTAAATGTAGTTCTTTGCTCCTAGACATGTATTCCCTTGTATCCCATTGAATTTGGAAAACTTGGATCCAGGGGCGTCATTTGGGGCTACAGGGGGGGGGGGCGAATGCCCCCCCCCCTGGATTTGGAGTTTTTGTGTATAAATATATTTTTTGTATTTTTAAACGTAAATAATGCTAACTTAATGACATAAAACTGAAGTTTTATTATTAAAGTATCTAATTTATACATGCTTAATTAATAAAAACGATGTAACAAGGTCACTGTCGTCAGAAAACAAAATCTTGCCCCCCTCCCCTGGAAAAACCTGAAATGACGCCCCTGCTCGGATCACTTTAAAGACCAGCAACATTCTTGTTGTAGCGCCTGGAATGATAAGTAGAGATGATGGTTTACCGCGGGAAAACTTGACTGTTTGCTGGGTTTCAAAACACGCTCAGCTTACCAAAACATTCTGACTGTCGCTTGTACGTTTAGCTTTTGCCGTATTTGAATGAGCCTATAAGAACCTCGATATTGCAATACTTGATGCCTGTTATTGGTCCGCAGATAGATACGTTGTCTTAGACGTACGTCACCCAGTCATACATGTGGCGAGAATCTACAGTGTTTTCAAGTGTATGCTGGCACTAGACATTTTCGCGATATACCATCATCTCTAATGAAAATTGTTTTGACACTAATTTGCTAGATTTTTGGTAAAAAAAAAATTACTGGGTATGCAGCGCCCTCAAGAATATATGGTACATAAATTAACGCTAAACCAACCATTTTAAACTTACACATTTGAATGTTAATATACAAAACTACAAATCAACAAACATAGCTCATGATTAGAGACACTAGAAAATCGCGAAAATGTTAAAAATAGTCTCCAATAAACTGTATTATATTAACCGCGACACGTGTGAACAGTTTTGGGACAAATCACACACGCTGAGTGTCCAAGCTGTACAGTTCTAACTGGGCCTGTTGTAGAGAGAAAAATTGCTGCAAATAAACCATAGCCAATGTTGGTACGAAACATTCAGTGTTGTATACACCACGTTGGAGCCTAGCAAACAATTAACTATTCCCACGATTTTCCAGTGTCTCTACTCATGATATTAGCCAACTTTATAAGGAAACATTTACCCCGAATGATATATTTGTTAAGCATAATATGTTACGCCGATATTAAATGAACGTGATTTCGGCGTCAGAGCTTGTTCTTCAGAAAAAAATTACCTGAAAAAATTTTGCTTAGAAACCTGGTAAAACCTGTTGCCTAAGGTTTATTTTTGCAAATAATCTCACTCACCGGAGCGCGAATAAATAACAAAATAATGTAGCATTTAATGGTTCTGTCGTACAAGAAATTAGTATGAGATAGCAAGAAACTATTTACATGTAATATTTCTTTTTGTCTTTGTCGCGGGGAAGCCAAAATAGTGTTCGCAAAGTTATTTGCTCGGATCGTGCACTTCGCGTCGCGTTCGTCGCGCTATTGTGATTTCAGCATAACGCGATCTGTGCCGTGTCTACTCCGTGGTGTCTGTCAGAACGTAGCATTTCGCGTTTGTCTGCAGGCTACTTTACATATAGAGTTCAAATGCTGTGATGACGTCTTGTGATATCACACAATTTGCAGTTATATTAAGTCACGAGGTTAGCATGGAAAATACGTAGAATTTCAACTTGCGGCGTTCGAATAATAGCCTAAGTGCAGTTTTTAAGCGTCCAATAATTCACGGGATTCTGGGTAGTTTGCAAGCTTTGAAATAAAACCCGATAATCGAGCAAACTTGGTCACGCGACTGACCGAGCTTTACCTAACTTCAGAAATTGGCCGATTGAACGTCGCTTATCAATGGTGCAACACAAAATTTGCAGCTGGGTCATACTCTGAAACAGGTGCAATTTGTTGTCAGTGTTTGATTGAAAACCAAAAAATCTGTACAGAAGAAAAATCTTTAAATTTTAAATATGAAAAATGTTGTAACATATTTACTGCTGTAAAATTATTTTTGTCTTACTTTTTATATTTAATACCTTACTTAGTTTGCATCCGGAGATGGATCCACCCCTGCTGATCCACAGTGCACCTACATGACGTCACATGTACTAACGGCATCCCTCTTCCCGCCTTCACGATTGGACGGTGTTATGTAACAGCAGACCAACCAACAAAAACTCGTTTCACATTATTAACGTTGATAGTCGGTCTATTCTTGCATAACTACGTCTAATTACAGCAACTCACTACAAAGTGAGTGGACTACTCCACAGGGGAGGATCCAGGGGTACCCACAAAGGGGGATCATTGCACAAGTTGTGAATTTAAAATTTTTTGTGGGGATTTTTTTTTTCAAGAATAAAATGTTTAATCATAAACGAAAAATGTTTTCATGATTGTACAAGTGATATCTTGGTATTACCTACAAAGTAGGCTAGTAAATACCAGAGTAGTTGTATTTGTTTACGATTGTTTTTACGAAATAGTAGCCTAAATACCTCTCCAGTACTGAAGCGTAACTCGTAGTAAATTAGTTTTTGAGTTTTTGGGGGGTATTTGCACGTTGAGTCTTGGGTGGGGGGGATGGGCACCCTTGGGAGGATCTAATAGAGGGGACGTTAGGAGCGCACCCCCATACTAAATATTATGTATGTACGTGTGTATGTTTGTGTACAATGTAAAGATCTTAAACGTGAACTATCTGGACATTGCCTTATTTATAAGGGAAAAATGAAGACGATCGCGTCAATATACCGGTTAGTTTTTTCCCCTAAAACTCTTCGCTGGATCCGTGCCTGACTCCAAGGCTGGTATTCATAGTCGATTTGCGCGGAGAATGCGTGACGCATCCAGTGCGCATATTTCCCGCATAAAAACAAGATTATTGAACACAATTAGCGAGTTGTTTGCATCTTGAATACGGATGCGTGAACTCGCAGTTACGAGAGGCCTAGACCTATCCTATCTTCTTCGGAAACATTACCTATTCTTAACCTTCTCATAACTTGGCAAAATGGTGTATCATTTTCTTCAACAATTTCGATGATAGTGCAGGACCGGTATTTTGAGGCGGGATTGATGTATTCGGCGAACGATTCAACGAGCATGGTCCTTCAGTGGCGCAAATAAGATAAAGTGTAAAATATAAAATACTGTGGAACAAAGATGGCAAAATGTTATTAGAGAATAGAAAAGTATATTTTGGTTAGTGCTGTGACTAAATTATTGAATGCGTTATCGTTTTTCGTTTAAAGCAAACATAGTCGGTTAATCTTAAAAATGTATATGTTATTTTACTGTCTACTCAAAAGCGTTATTACTAATGTTAAACATTATGTTCAAAATAAAATTGCAGCTGTTTTACACAGTGCACTTTTAATATTTCAGCTACTCACAATTGTTTTTCAACATTTTATCTTCGTAAAGTCCATATTATTAACTTTCTTCGTAGCAGTTAATTACGTGTTACAGGATATTTCACAATAAATACGATGCATGATTTCCCATTCGAAACACTTGGCCATCATTTTATTTGTTCTGGTCGAAGAAGAGCTCTCTCAACCTAGCTTTCGTTGAAGAATCTGCAAAATGATTTGAATTCCGTTTGCGGGCTGTTCCCTTCTCAAGCAACACTTGAGCGAGTGGAGTTTGTGGGTTCTTTGCGGACCGCAAATGAAAATGTTTAAGAATTCCACCCTGAGTCCCGTTACGGTTGCGTCTAGCACAGGTTAGGAAGCTAAGTATTTTACTTTGGTGAGGAACATAATTTCCACCACTTATTGCGCTACAAAATCGTCAAACCCATGATATTGTTGATAATATATAGTTTTCTTTTTAAAATGTTAAGGGCAATTGTGAGGTAATATTTTTCAATGTCTCACTTGACGTTTATTTGGTTTAAATTATTTTTGGGCCAGCCTCGGAAGGGGTTATCTCCCTATGTCGTTTTCAATGCTCACTAACTGGAGCCGTCAAGCACCGGCTCTTGATAAACGCCTGTAATACTGTTCAGAGTTTCAATGTTGTGGGTACGAAAAAAAAGCATACATGTCTTATACATGTTTATTCACCCTGCTCGAGAGCAGGGTTAAGTAAGGAGTTGATGGAGTAGCTGTCAGGTGGACATTTTGTCACGGGTAAGCTTCATTCTAGTAACGTTTTTAACACATTAAGCGGTATGGTATGGTAGTACGTCGAGTGGACGTTCGGAATACTCATTCGTCAATAAAATCAGAACTACTAGTCAAAATTCGATGATATTTTTTGCCGAGTGGATATTTTATCAGCAGACGTTTATTTATAGAGCAATATGCGGTAGTATGCTTCACTTCCGAGTAATAAATTAAAAACTGTTTTTATTTTTTTATTTTTTTTATTTTTTTTATTTTTTATTTTTATTTTTTTTTTTTTTAGAAAAATAAGGGCTCAAAACTACAAAATCTACAAGAATAGAATACTCTCCTTTTTATAATTTGTAATATGATATCCGAAAATTTCTGCGCGAGATGTTTACGGATGTTCAAATTATTTTCAAATGAATACGCGAGTATTTTTTAAATTGGGTTATAATAGAGGCCAATATACTATCGTATTAAACATTGTAAAAATGACTGTTTTCAATTTTTGAGGATTTTGTGGTTTCAAGCACTTATTTTTGTAAATACAGTTTTTAATTTTTTACTCAAATTTAAATCATACTACCGCATAGTGCTATATGAATAAACATCTGTTGGTAAAACATCTACTCGGCAAAAATATCTCATCGAATTTTGACTAGTAGTTCAGATTTTATACACGATCGAGTATTCCAGTCGTCCGCTTGACATCGTACCTTTCCATACGCCTTAAGGCTGTTCCAGTGATATCGAAGATCGCCATGTTAATAATCTTAATTTGAATGATCAGATGTGCTTCGTATGCCTTCCATGAACACGCCGAGAATGCGTGGACTCCCTATATAAGTCACCGCGCTTCACAATTTCTCACACTCGCCTTTGGGCGCGCTCAGGGAGAGGGCTATCGTCGCTCCTCTCCTGCGAGCGACGACAGCGCTCCGCGTACTGGAACAGCGGTGGTGGTCAACCTTGGTACTACGTAGTC
>PNEQ01086654.1:0-13789 GCA_003012365.1 Medauroidea extradentata | reverse complement strand
TATGCCGATTGACCTTTCCACATGTGTGGAAAGTTGCTTCATCAGAGAAAACAACATTTCCTAGATAGTTGGGATCTTGCTCGATCCTCTCCAACATCTCAATAGCAAATTCGTAACGAAGTTGCAAGTCGTTCGGCTTCAATGCTTGCACAATTTGCACTTTGTAAGCATACAGACGAAGACGTTGATGCAGCACCTTATGAACTGTTGAGCGAGGAATGTTTAGCTCTCGTGATGCTCGGCGAACTGACTTTGATGGGCTTCTTTGGAAGACCTGTCGGATCTCCTCTACCCTTTCATCGGATGTGCTTTGTCTGCCAGAACCTGACCGTCGGTTTACACTCCCAGCGGCCAGGAACTTGTCATACCAAGCCTTAACCGTCTTAACATCTGGTGGCTCCTTGTGAAATTCACGTCGGTAATTCCGTTGGATGGCAATGGGTGACTTTGTTTCCACATACCACACAACGCATTGGGCTCTCTCTTGAGGCGTTTTCATATCTGGTTATCAGTTTCCACCTGAAGCAAAAGAAAATGTACCAGTTAGCAAATATTCAACACAAAACTTTATAAGTTTCTGCACATGATGCCGCAAACCGCTAGTCGCTATGTCTAATAGTTTATTTTTAACAGCATTTTGAAATCAGGGAGGTTTCATGTGGACACCCTGTAATTTTAAAATATAAATGCATTATTTATTAATTAAAAGCAAAATAAAGTGGTGAAAATAGTAGACTACGTGGGCTTGGATGAAAATGAATTTTGATTTGTCCACATCTCAAGCCAGTTCTAGACTGTAAACAATACTGTATGCCGTGAACAATTTTGTAATTATCGACCGCTTTAGCTGACAGCATATTAAAGCTGAGACAGAAAATGTACTTAAAGTTGATGTTTTCATGGGTTGGGAATATTTTGAAAGAAATATGTGCTTTAATATTCCTGAAGTGAAAGGCACCAAGGCTAAAAGTTAAAGTTTCAAAATAGGCTTGTTCTGCTGAAGTGTAAATGGTTTGGTTTGCAACACATTTGAAGATTTTTATAAAGATTACCGTGAACATTTTTGCTGAGGCAAAATAAACATTAATATACAAAACCTTGTTATGACAGCATGGTAGTGGTGAAGTCTGGTTAGGCCTGTATTGATAGATAACAACACAGTACACTTTAACCTAGAATGTGTTGGTTGCAGGTAACTAACTACCCATAGAAAAATTACTTGGAGTGATTCAAAATTGTTTTATAAGCTCTACACTTTTGTCAGTCTTGATAAATATTGTACAAGCTTCTCACCTAAGCCTGCCTGCTTTCTTAGGCCTATACAATTTATTATAAAGCCACTGAATTCCACCATAACCTGCAAATGAATGGCCCAATCTATTTTATCTCTGTAAGGTACTTTGTATCTCGTTTTCTTCAGTCATTTATTTGCTTAGTTAATTGTTAGTAAGCCCTTATGACATAATTTTTCTTACAGTGTAATCTAACCGAAAAATTAATGAACATTAAATAATATAGGTGCTAGAGTAATTTTTTGAATGCTGTGGGTTTATAATTAGGCCTACATATAGTTTGACTTTACTAACTTTTATAACATAACATAGGAGTACACATAAATAGACACTATTTGTTTAGCAATAATTGCTGTCAAAACCAATAGTATTGACTGACTTAAGCCAGACTTAAAACAACCACGCATTCTGTCCTAAGATACTGCATGACTTGTTTCAAATTAAATTTGTGACTATAAAGTTATGGCTAACTATATTATTTTCAGTTTTTTTTTGTATTAAGTCTACCGTGTTATCAGGACAACAACATTTGGTTCACTGTAGCAATAGTGAGTCACCCTCACGGAAACATTGACGTCTCAGCCCGCTGCTTTAAACCATCTCTGTCGCAACTTTTTTTTTTCGGAAGGAAAAAACTGGTTCACAAGCAGAATTCACACTTGTGTTTGTACAACGAGGTATAAAACACAATTTATTATTTGACATTTTGACAAAGTGTTTTATCTTCAGCACCATTAACCTGTGTCGTCTTACATTGCCCGATATTATCACTGCACTGCTCTCAGATGACTAGTGATGTCAGACGGTGGTCATGTTGTGACATAGTGTTTTCATGGGAGTTCGAAAAGTGTAATTTTCAAATGACTATAATTGTGTGAAATCAATTGCAAAATAAAAAATGAAAACATCAGGATGGCTTATTTTTTCATGCACCTTTTATTTAATTACTTACTGAAAATTACTTGAGGGGTGCATTGGTGTGGTTTTTTCTTTTGAATTATAGACCTACCATTTAGATTGGTACCTAATTAAAATTGGTGTTTATTGTTGATTGTCTTCAATTTTTATGTAATAGAGTAATTATGTAATTATATACTGTGTAAATCTTAATTTTTGTTTTGGTTGTTTTGTTTTTTAATTTTTTCTGTGAAATTTGTAAGTACTGTAAATAAGGTACTACATTATTTCCTTTTGGTACTATGTTTGACTACAATAAACATTAATAGCCCACTTAAATAATTACGTATATTTAAGCGTTAGTTGTCTTGAAATTGTTTAGGTCTGTGACCAGAATTAATATTAATCTAAACGAAAAAATATAAAATAAAATATCAGGATGGTGAAAATTTGTTTGTTTTAAAGTGTTCTGGTGAGGATTTCAATAGAGTTTATAAAAAAAATTAGGATATAAATATATTTGAGTGTGTTTCTATGCATGCGTGCATTTGACTGGGACTACTACTATGGGAGTTCCCAGTTAAGATTTCCAAGTACCCACCAACGTAAGTCCACAAGGTGTGGATGGGGGATTGAGTTTATCATCACTGGATGACCCCCTGTGAAACGATAATATTTCATTGCCCCATGTGCTGGGTATTTATATTTTATTCCCCAATGGTGAGAGGCAAAGGAACTTGCCTCAATCAAGCATCCCAAGGGAACAGAAAGCTACTGTGTCCTCATCGACATTCCTGGGTAATGTTAACAGTATTTTCTTGAAACAACTAAGTGCTGTCTATAAAGGATCAAAATAATTCATTCAATTACAACCTACTGGCACATGTAAAATCTACTTTTTAGCAATTAAGTATAGGGTATTCAGTATTTGCAGTACAGATGTGAATATTTACCATGCTACATCCCTAAGGAATGAAGGAGAGAGGTGAGCTGAACTGTTATCACCAGATAGGTTTCTATAAATGTCAAGGTATTTCATTGTATGTATATTTTTATTTCATTGTATTGTATGTATATTTTAATCCATGTGGAGAGTTGTGAACAGCCTCTTGTTTTGCGATTGCAGCATATATAGTATACACAGTAGAGCCCCGATATTTAACAAACTCGGGAATAACGAAAACAGCGATTTAACGAAAGGATTTTTAGGAACCTTCAAAAAATAACAAAAAAAAATTATTAAATAACTAAGTGACTTTGATGAAATCTAATATTAATTGTAATTTAAGACATGCTTTGAATGTACTAGCACCGACCGCCGTATTTACTTATTTCTCCATATAAAAGCTTAAACCATCCATTGAAAAACAAAAAAAAAAAAAAAATGGTTAAAATTTGTTGAAAACTTTGGCAGCGGGAGTGATTTTGAGATACGCACGTGCGGGCGCGGCAGAGCGAGCGCCGCTGTGTGGCATAACAAGCACGCGCGTAGATCCTCATCCTTGAGCATCTAGGTACCCAAGTCTCCACAGCGAGGCAGTGGACGGCACAAGAACTAATTCACAGATAGTGCTTCGTGTCTCTGTTAGAATGCGCTGCAGTGACGCGTGTTCTATTGATTAATTATATTACAGATATAATGCAGTGATGTGCAGCGTGATTATTTACACTCAAATCGTCGCTAATTAACTATTATCCTACTATCTCCTGCCCTTGCTCCTATAAAGGAATTAATTTATCCTCCGCGACTGTAGTACAAATTTATCCAACACTCTCACCGCTTTGTTGGTTTGCTGTACCCTACCATCTAGGCTCTTCCTCTTTCGGGGTGTGCTCATGGCCCCAATTGCGGCCATGACACCAGATAACCCTGCTTAGCCGTGATGCATGCAACCATTCTACAGTTTAAACCCGACCTAAGGCGTATAGGGCTTGCCCTGAGACGCATCCTACCTCCACTCGGCCTAGATACTAACATACGTGCCGGAGGGCCCACAGAACTGTGTAGGGGCCCACATTGGCAAAGCGGGATTTGGGGGCTCGCAAAAAAAAATTAAAAAATGAGATTATTTTGAAAAAAGTATTATTATTTATGCAGACTTTTTACAACGAATTTATTACCGTAAACAATTTGTTCCTCCAAAAAAAAAAAAAAAAAAAAAAAAAAACACGCTCGAGTGCCAAGTATTTTTAGTGAGCAGATGAGTTTGTTTCGCGAGAGCATATTTAATTATTATTTTACCGTTGTCTCGCAAACTTTTAACTCAGTTTTCGTATTATACATTTTTTTAAAACTATTTTTCATGGGAGTTTCCTTAATTTTGTTCATGGAGCGGACGGGAGAAAGACGGAAATATTGGTGACTCGGCGGTGTTAGTCATCACTTCTCACGTGTTGATGGCGAGCAAGGGCGGCCTAACTCACCTTGCGCTTGCTCGCAGAGCGTTCCACTGGAAGTTTTTGAAGTTTTATCGCCATGTTTTTTTTCTTTTCACGGCTGTGTCTTACCTGTTGACGGTAAATGTGTTTTGTTATTGTTTTGAGCCAAGATACTTTTTTAAAATTACCTTAAATTCGGACGAAACGTGCCCGAGGAGTTAACTTTTTTTTTGGGGGGGGGGGGGGGCTATGAAGTCGGATGTAACGAAACAATCTGATTTAACGGAACATTGATTTAGAGTAAACATTTTCAGGTCCCATGGCATTTCGTTAAATCAGGGTTCTACTGTATATATATATACTGTATATATAGACACACACACACACACATATAGTTGTGGCCTGGCTCGTCCACCCTGTTATTCTGAAGTGCTCTTTACCATCGCTGTGACCACTGTGCACTTGGATGTTCAGGGTTGGGTACCCTCCATTGCTGCAGGACCCCTTGTTGCAAGTAATGTCTCTCTTCTGATCTTTGAGCCACACTCTCAAGCTACAGTCTAGCAATGTGAAGCACCTGGTCACAGTCTTTGGGGTGATGGTATGTGATAAATGGTTCAACCTCTCTGGTCCTCTGCTCGGGTACTGCAGGGAGAGTAGCTACAGGAGTCTGTCCGTGAAGAGATTGTGATACTGTAACATGCGTTGTGCTTAGACTATCACTTGACATAGTGAATTTTCGTATTCAAAAGGCCATAAATGTAACCAATCTCAAGCCTTGTTTACCTGGTTTTGCAACCAAAAAAACTGGGGACGAGTATTCCAATTTGGAACATGAAATGGCCCCCTCCTTCAACAAATCATCAATGATCTTTCTAAATGTGTGCAACTTGGGAGGTGCATAATTGTAATGAGAAACACGAACTGGCTCCTTGTCAATTAAACAAAATTTATAATGCAAAACATTGGGTGTGGATCAATCATAACGATGGAGTCTTGCTGTAGGCGTCTTGTTCTCAAGAATCAAATATACCAGGTCACTTTTAGTCCTTGATTGCTTTAAGGCACGATTATTATTCGTGTGTGTGCCTGAATTTGCTTAACATGTTTGTCTCAATTAGTTCCCAAACCCTCCTCGAGCCTGCGGAATAGCAAACATTCTTTAAAATCCACATAAGCCTAACCTGTGGCAATCACCTCAGATAAAGTATCAGCTGCCAAGCCACCAGTATGCCCCAATAAGTTAAAAAAAAAATGGGTTCATCAACTGTACGCAAGCCCTTTAGCCTTTTTGCTTCCAAAAAGAATTTCATTACATGTTCAGGTTTCAAAGTCGACAATAGATGCTCGCTAGCGAAATTAGCTATTAATGCTGACTGTTTCGTAGGCAGGGGCTGAGCCAGGAGAATACAGCAAATTTGGTGTGTCCTTTGGTTGGCATATACCAGAGCACTGGCATAAGAAGTGGCCAACATTCGTAACTGTGTTACAGTCGTGTTTTATTCAATATCTACCTAAGATTCATTTAGATGAGCTACTAGTTCGTCACTCCCCATGGTCAAAAAGGTCCTATTAACCCAGCCATGATTATAGCTTCCCGCAATAATTTAGCTAAGGCTTCACGAAAATCAAAATGACAAAACAGGTTAATCCTGAAAAAAAAATAGGAAAATACCTTTCTAACGAATCTGAGACCAATTCCTTGATTCTAAATGCACCGCCACTCCTTAAATCAAAAGACAGGAGGGTGAAGAGAAAAAGTTGCCTTCCAAAAGTAACAAACATAACCTCACAAATCGCACAATGGTGCAACTAGCAACAAACACGCACAATGGCCCAGCTAGCTAAAAAACACACACAATGGCGCAACTAGTAACAAAACACATGCGGCAGAACCTCGTGAAAACAAACATTAGGCAAGTTGCAGCAATAAATAAAAAATGAACTAACATGTATATCAGTCATAATGAAGGAATCAGATGAGCTATGCAACGGTAGCAGAGGGTGTGCAGTTTTGTAGCACTCAATGTGCTTCGACCATCACTTGACACAATTAATTCTGAAAAGCTTACAGGGTCAAAGCAAACGGACAAAGGGGCATCGTAGACTAAAGTCCCGTTCACAATTAACATGGCGCAAGTAAAAAACATAGCTTAAGAATGTGAATATCTGGATACGAATGGTGGTGTTCATAACTAATGCTTGGCATGACTTACGTGGCGTAACTTGCTTGGCTTGGTGTTATTAAGATGGTCGTCTCTGAGTTTTCTATGCCAAGTTTTTCATGCTGGCAATAAGAATGTAAAATGTTACAAGAACTGTTGGCACGACAATTTTCATCCAATAGCAAATTAGTTCTTTTCTTGTTGATTAATTTCTGATTGGTCAGGAAACAATATGTTTAGTGGTGATTGTGTACGGACAGTTTTGCATGTTATGCTGTGTAAGTTATGTTATTTTTTCATACCGATTGTGAACGGGCCTTAAAGCAAAAATGACTTCAAATTTGAACACTGGTGTTATACAATAACAAATACACTGGTCTTTAGGCCCACACAAAACAACAATCAAACTGTATATGCAAGTGGCAATAATTCAATTTCACAGTCCTCTCGGTCTCCCTCGCACAGAAAGCATTATTCAGACAAATTACGTGTCTTGGAAAGGAGTATGTGCCAAGAAAGGAAAGGCAGAGAGTATCTCGTGCATGGCCTACTACTTAGTTCCAACCTTAACTAAAAATTCTTACAACCACGTCCATCATTGCTAACCCATTAAATATCACACAATGTCGTAAAAAGGGCAACGAACCACTTTAATTTCCAAACACGCAAGCAAGACCTCTCTTACTGGGAATAGGAGACCCGCCTCTGCCAGCCGCCCGTCCCAACTATGAACCTAACTGGAACTGACTTCTACACCAGACCAGTCGCCAGAGACAGCGAAGAAATGGAAGGGGAGAGGAATAGCCGGATGACGTAACTAAGAAAGCAAACAAATGAAATAAAGAATAAAGAAAGGGAGTGAAAGGACCATATGACAGTGTGCCATAACAAAAGTAATAAACTTGAAGGGTCTATCAATTTGAAGTTCAAGGTTCACTGCACAATACAGTACAGCCACGCAAATCGGATCATTGATATCATCCAAACGAGTTAAAGTAAACAATACATAATTTAAACATAAAACAAAATTAAAATAAATATTTAATTTTCAATTCAGTGGTAATGTGCTACATTTGACTTACTATTCAGAGTATGTGTGAACTGGTATGTAATAATAAGTTATTATTTTTACGTTCCTAGTTTTAGTTAGTTTTTTGCTCACTATTGCATTGCAGGACGAATTTCAGTTAATTTGATAACCTGAAAATCCCAATGTGCTGTGGTCCCAGTTATTTTAGATTAGTGGAATTCTATTCTACTTCGAGAATATTAATTTCTGGGATGAAACCTTTTAAAGTCAGGATTGTATTCAGGCCAAAGATTTTGGAATAAGGGGCCAATAAAAGTAGAAATAAATTGAGCACACACTTTTACCACACTATCAAGTAATTAACCATTTTTATTGTAATGGATGTGTTTTACCTCTCCTGATTCTACCAAAATTACTAATATCAGAATGCATCAGTAATATACACACTAGGGACAAATGGGATGTTCCTTACCAAGAAACATGATGTGTTAAGTCCCGTGCCAGTGCATGTATTACTTTCACCCTCATTACATGCGCGCTAAACATTAAACCATTTAACAGAGGCTTCACAAAATTATTTGCTTGTTGATACATAATCGTTCATTTGACACAGAAAATTTAACGTTTGAAACATTTATGAAGCTTGTCCTTCATCCAACAAATGATCATTCGCGGTACAATATTACATCAGTGTTCTGTATCCCTGGTGTCAGCAATTACTTTCACCTTCCAACATGCTATGCAGGTCGTGGTAAGCTAACCACTGATACAGATCGCATCAAATGATCCCATTAATTGTGGCATTGTGCCTCACCTAATTACATTAATACAAATGCACACCCTACAACGAGGGGAGGTATAACTTTTCACACAGCCCAACGAAACCCTAGAGTGCATTAGACTGCATCTATCCAGTTGTCCGCACCATCGTGAAATCCGGCAGCAGGACAGTCAAACACAAAGAACATGAATACTCAGCATGACAGCGAAAGGCACGACTAACTTAATTCAATATGATCCATAATTCCGCATGACAGACCACCTCCGCTCGTCATCACCCGGGCGCAAAGCCACACGACCCTTGCGGTAGAAGCACTCTCAGCAGACTACCAGTCCTTCCAACCACTAACACGCCCACTGACGAGCCGGCCGAACACGTCCCCGCGCATGCATGCGGCAGGAGGGAGGAGGGGTGGTGAGCAGGAGGGGAAGTGGTACATCACACCCCTGGCGGACGCATTGGGCAAATCAACAGTTCAGACACAAGCGCCGGCCGTAGCATGTAGATACTGGCAATATAATAGTGAGGTAGGGCACAGTCGTGACATAGGACCAAGGGTCCTATATTATAAAGCAACATGCCTCCGATAAATAAAAGAGGCGCGGCGCGGGTGGAATCAAGGTGAGTAGTAAACTCAAGTTTCAGTGCCTCATGTTTACTGTGTGTGGGGTCGGGCAGATGTGGGCGTGTACGCGAGGCCACCAGGAGACAGCAGTGTTGCTGTACCACTGGGACCACACTGCTTTAACTCTGAGGAACCACAAGCTGCAGTCTGTGTTAGAGTGCGCACGTGCGTCTGGCCATGAACATCTCGCCAGGCAGCTCGAGCAGCTGGAGGCAGAACAAGAAGAGAATGAAGAGTGCTCATCATCCTTGTCACCGGCTGATTCCCTCGTATCTGTCATTTCCACTGCACGCTCGCACGACGGTGTCTTTCTTCGTCCGACTCCAGTTTCCAGGTATTGTCCTCTCAGTTAATACTTAAATTTTGGTTTTTTTAAAGTTTTTGTCAGTCGTTAGTAATATTACAATGAGTTATTACATACCTGCTAGGCTGTATTACCATATTTGTTGCAGTCATTACATCTAAAATACTACCAACTATTGATTGTTTTTTTCACTGTTTGTTTGCTTGCATGTCTAGTGCTGTAAATCTGTACATGTAACCTACATTCTATTAGTCATTGCTAATTTCTGCTACATCTTACCTTTTTATTATTTTTATATGCATTGCCTAAATGAATGCTATGGTATCCTGCTCAATTTACCACTGCATTTTACTTTTGCCATTCGAGTTTCATGGTTTTCCTCTTCATCTTAAAACTTTCGCCAGATTGTTAGTCTGGGAACTCTTATAAGTCTTCTTTATCATTGTTCTTACGTGATTAGGATGGTTTCCTGATTCTCTTGAACCTGAATTTGTCAGATATCGTGTTTCTCTATATTTGGTCTCTACTAGCACCCTGACACTTGTTTTAGTAGCTATGTTTTGGTAGCTTTCTGCCTTCGTGATTAGTGATCCACTGTAACACTCATAGATGAGATTTGTTGTTCATCTTAACATTATTACATTTCCTGCATGACCCAGTATGACCTAGAAGTGTCGTGTTGTCAAATTATTTTGGCTCTCGTCCGTTGCTTGTCATTCCCTGTGCTGATAGTGTCTCCAGGTTGAAAATGTTACATAGATTAATTGGTATTTTGAGGTACCACATTTAACTTTATATGTGGATTTCTGTAATCTTAAATATATGTTTGCCTTTATCCTAGGTTTCATGTTATACGTGATGATAATTAATTGTGACATGAGTGTTCTGCTCATGAGCAGTTGAGCTGGTAATGCTTTCAATGACATGGTTTGTTCCTGTGTTCCTTGAACAGACTCACAGCTTTCCTTAATATTGATTTTGTGATGCTTAATGCCTTTTCTACTTGCCCATTTCTTTGAGATTATCTGGGCCTCAATGTCTCAAATTTGATATTTACTGTACATATTTCCATCTCATGTTGTTTAAACTGGAGGTAATTTAATGGTACATCATCTGAATATTTTATTTAATGTATTATGTTAGATAATCTCAGTGCTGGATTACAGATGAATAAGATTTGTCTGGAAATGGAATGATCTTCAAAAGGTGCAAGTACGTACTTAGCAACTTTGTGTACTCATCAAGTTAGACTCCATTGACACCTGCTTTCCTGGCAGGAAGGGATTTAGTCTCATACAAAATAATTTATTTTCTTTGTGGGTTGTTATTCTCCACAGACTCTAAACATTATTATGTGCTGTAATCTGCTGGTTCATGACTGGTCAATACTGAGCCTGCCGTGCTTCTGCTTGGCATTTTTATCCCTCCCACAATATGCCTTTTGCAATAGTTTGAGTGTCTTGCCTCTAACTGCTTGCAGGATAACTTCCCTTACAGAGTCTTAAACCACATTATTCATCATAACAGGTCTTCCTTTTCAAACTGACTTATGTCTGTGTTTCCACTTATTTTGAGCTTGGTTTGATATTAGCAATGTACCTTATAGTGACACTTGACTATATCCTACAGCACTGGGTCATCCTGGGTTGCATTGATGAGTTCCTCTCGGGCTCTCTCATTGAAAGATAAACATTGCAGGGCGTGAACAACTTCTGTCATGCTGGTGCTTTTCTATAATGGGGTCTGTTAGATACACCCTGGACAGCTTACCCGCAATATGTAGACTTGTTCTGTACTCTAGAGTTATGTAATACTTTTACGACTTAATCACTTGTATTTTAGTTTAGTGTACACTTGTCACTTGGAATTCTTTCTAAATTATTGGTACCAGAGGCTTGTGAATCTTTTGTAATGACTATCATATAGCTAGCACCACTTTCATAGTCTGAATAATGTGCTTTTCATGTTGTTGGACAACATGAGCTAAACCAATTAATAAAGAATTCTGTATGATATAGTAACTTAACCCAGATTGTTGCATCAGTTTGGGTAACAAAGAGACTAACTACCTGGGTAAAAAGTTCACAAGTGTTGTAATAGCTGCAGTTTTATTCTTGATTGATTCAATTTCTTCTGTATGCACATACATGTAACCAATTCCACTTTGTGTGAGGGGTACTGCACTTTTACAAAGTCAGACACGTATGCCATGACATAACTGAATGTTCCCACAGCTCATAAGTCTATAAGTCTTGCTTATTCTTAAGGTTCTCTACATCAAATAATTCTTAAACCTGATCAGAGTCTGCTCATTTCCCATGTAATGGAAAAAGTTACCAACACAACATTGTTTTGTTTGTATTAGACTTGTATTTCATTGAATTTAATATTATTGTCTCGAGTCTACCCAGCATAACTTAAATAGTGTTATCATGCTCACTTTCTGTATCTCCAGACACTACAGTGTCATCAACATAAAACTACATTATTTGGCTTGACAAAATTTTTTTATTATCCTTTTGAAAGTTATCATGAGTACTGTACACCTCGAACTGACGTCACAGGAATCAGGACACCATGAGATGTAGTGAAGCTGCATTTCCTAATTATATATTATTGTAATTCTAAGTGGAAGAATCCGGCATGGATTACAGGAATGAATGGTTGTATATAACATGTGTGGTATACAATGTGAAAAGAAACATTATTGTTGAAGAACATTCATCCAAAAGTGCAGGGACAAACACAACTGCACAAGTTTGAATAATGCATGCTCCAAGGCGCCAATCCAGTGGCTGAGAGTGCATCATTGCACTGCAAACAAGTATCATGTGATGATGAAGGGAGGAGGCAGGGCCACACACATGTGCTTACAGACAGAAATAACCTTCAGGCCACTGTACAGTACAGTTGATGTTTGGCTTGTAATTTGTTGATGTGTTTGGTACTGTATGATTAGTGCATAGTTGACAGTTGAATGTGCACAGCATTACGATAATGGATTTTGTGAACATTAACAGCATGCTACAATGGACATTCACAGACATGACTGATATGCACTTGGTGTATGGAAAGGCAAGAGAAAATGGCAGCAGAAACAGTTCACATTTACTAAGAGCACTATCCTAACAGACGTGTACCAGACATAAGGGTGTTCGTACATTTTGACCAGAGGCTGCATGAGACTGGGAGTCTTGATTCCATTAATGGTTGACGTCAGTGCCAGGCGAACTGTGAAAACACCACGTTTCGAAGAACAAGTCCTGGAGCATGTGGCCAAACACCCATCAACCAGCACTCGGACCATAGTGCACAACATGGGCATTAGTCACAGCACTGTGCGGCAGGTTTTCCAGGAACAGCTGTTGCATCCCTACCATAGTCAACTAGTGCAGGCACTGGAGCCAGCAGACTTCTCAAAACTAGTTGCATTTTGTCAGTGGTTTATTGCACAACAATCTGAAAATCTCACTTCATTGAAACAGTGTAGTCATGCTACAAGGCAATGCTTACTTGTGATGGTACGTTTAACAGCAGAAACCAGCAAGTTTGGAATTACGAGAATCCACATGCAACGCACATCACAGCACACGAGCGGCAGTTTTATGTATATGTATCGGCAGGGATTGCTCACAACAGTTTGATTGTGCCACATGTCTTACCCCCAGCAACTCAACGGTAATGCGTACCTAGATTTTCTGCAACATGTCCTCCCAGATTTGCTAGATGATGTGCCACTAGTCATTAGGTTCAACATCTAGTTTTTGTGTGATGGTGCCCCAGCCTACTACATGTGCTGTGCGACAACACCTGAATGACAACTTTCCTTGACAGTAGGCTGAACGTGGTGCTCCTAGCCCTCTCATATGCCAGACCTAAACCTTCTCGATTATTTTCTGTAGGGCCACAATAAGAGCCAAGTGGACATGACTCCGGTTGAGACAGTGTGAGGCACTTGGCCCACCCTTCCTTGCTAATTTCCAAATTTCTCGTGTGACCTTTTATTTCCTCCTGGCATAAACGTAACGTAAAACCTAAAAGATTGATTTATAGGTAAAACCGGCGTCAGCATAGGTCTAATAGAATCCCGGGAGGCCTCGTGGTCACTAGCTGTGATAGAGAGGGGGGAAGGAAACCCGGCTACCCGCACGGGCAAAGCAAGGAAAAGTGAAGTGCTAAGCCTAAGGGCCTGTGTTAAAATTAAATACCAGAAGAGACACCGGGACTCAACACCAAAGTGCCAGGTGTAGACCGCGGTAAGAAATAAGGAGGAGGGAAAGGCACTGGATCTCTGTAACATTTACCTTGTAATTTTC